>JAAGNO010031288.1:8458-29014 GCA_033439905.1 Ceryle rudis
TTTTTATCCTTCTTAAAGATGTTATTACAGTAGGGCTACGACTGTTGCTGATGGGCTTGGCCCTGGTCAGTGGCAGGAACTAGCTATATCGGACGGACACAGGGGAAGCTTATAGCAGCTTCTCAAAGAAGCTACCCCGGTTAGCTGCCATCCCCTGCCACCAAAAACCTTGCTGCAAACCCAGTACACATTTCTGAAAAAGTAATTCAGTGTGTTGGTCTTAAACCTGAGGCAGTATCACAAAGAAGCTAAGAGCATCAAACAGGTCTGCATACAGTATTAATGACAGCTGTTCTCTTGTTAGCAAAGAACACACTATACCAAAGTAAACCTTACTCTTATAATCCGTGTTATATTGATAAAAATGTGAGTCTACCTTTCACAAAGTATCACACAGTTTGATCTGAATTTAGCATTATTCCGTAACCTACTGATTTTGAAAGCCCAGTCAGGGGAGTCAGGGAGCGACTGGCAATGCAGCACTGCCTCTGGAGACAGACTGGTTCTACCGAGCATCACTTGACTTCCCACTTAATAGGAAGACACTCACATTTCCTCCATGGGAGATTTCTCTGTTTCCACGCTGTGCTCCGCTAGAATCTCCTTCTTTCAGGAATTCCTAAACTGAAATATCACAATCCTCCCAAATGTCACAGCTCTGAGAAAACAGCTTAATTCACATCTTCTCTTTAAGTTGACCTAGTCAGATGTTCACCGGAGGATGAAAACCTCTTCCCGGATCCACTCAGGTGTAAAGGATTGACAACACATACAGTAACTCCCAAGAGATTGCAAATGACTAGTTACTTTACAGATCTGGGTGTACAGATCTACTGCACAGCACTGCCCGATACCCAGCCTGAGATCAGAGGTATCCTGGCTGTGTTACCATTTGACTCTGGAGGACAGACACTGCATTCTGACATATTCCCAACATTTAAAATAAAAAACTGCTTTAGGCTGAGGATGAGTGTTTTATATGGAAAGTATCTAGGCAGCATAGAGCTCATACTGATCTTGATCATCTCCTTTTTCTACTTCCTTAGGTACTACCATGGGAAGATACAGACCTTGTGTTGAATGGAAAAAGCAACAAACCCAGTACTTCACAATCACTCATGCTCTGAATTGAGAGTTTCCTTACAAACTGTTTTAAAACATGCTGCAACTTTAAAAGAAAGCAGCAGCTCTGGCATTTTCTGCAACTGAACTATTACCAGTGACTAACGCATGAGTATCATAGAAGGACCATTTCTTCAGTAGACATTTCTTTAAGCCTGCAGACTTACACTGCCCTCAAAATTCTCTTTTATACATACTCTGTAATTAAATGTACAGTTTTACAGTATAACTAAAAGTAACACTGAAATAGTTTGTATGATAATAGCAACACAATTTCCAGTTAAGCTTCACTACAAAACGAAGAGCTTTGAGACAATGTGCAGGACATCTATGAGTAGAAAGCAAGAGATTGCTTGCAGAAAGCAAACATCTTTGATGTCAAAACTCTCAAGAGGCTACACAGAGGAAAAAGTTAAAAGGGAGATAACTGAGTCTAAGAGATGGAAACCAAGCTTGCAGGAGTGAGACAGGAGCAAGCACTCATTTCAATTACGGGAGACACATGGGAAATAAAAGTTTCCTCAATTTATTTCACTAAAGTAAACGGACTCTCTAATAGACCACACATTCAGTTCATTGGTGAGTTTGGGATTACGAGTGGCAGTCCATATGAAGCTGCTAACAAAGGGGTCTATGCAAAAAGGAGCATAAACTCTCCTAACCAACATCATCTCCAGTGTGTAATCCAGCCTGCTTTGCAACAAGTTGAATGGCAGCATGGCAGGCACGTCCTATAAACAGAGATTGGAGGCTATTTATTCTTCCCTCCCATCAATAAATGCAAACATTTTTATTATCCTCGCTGTCTCTTGACACCTGAAGCATTCTTCCTGGAAGTGACACTTCCTGCCCACTGCCAACAGGCAATTCTTGGCAGAATGTATTTTATTCTAAGCTGCTGCAACTGATCTCTTCCACCTTCTGTCTCTCCTTCCTGCTTTTCTGCCACCTTTGACTTCCTACTATCTGCCCCTAAAGTGCTCAGCTTTCCATCTCCATATGCAAGATGAGCAGACAGGATCTTCTCCTGTCATTGAGACGGGCACCTCTGGCTCACATACAGCTCTATAGCAGGGCTGAACCGGACAGCCTCACGGTGGAGCTATTCTTCTCTTCCCCCAGCCCCAAGGATGGAGCAGAACTACCCAGGTCTTCTCCCACAGCTTCTACAATAGCTGAAAATATTTTTATAGGTAGGAAGACCACACAGGTCACCACACCAGCTCTGCGCGCCCTGTGTGCCGTGTCACGCAGAGAATCACCCTGCTGATCTGTGAGAGCACTCGCGCTCTGGGCTCATCACTTCCACCCATATACCTTTCCACTAAGTATCAATTCAGCAGCTTTGAACCCCGTCTCAGTGCAGACAGCTGCCTTTACCTTAACTGAGCACTAGGGAGCACTGTCACTCTAAGAAAGGGAAGGTAAGCACAGCAACACGGCTGTTTTCCCTTTGGAGACCAGAAAAGAAAAGATGATTTTATCAGAGTAAAACTCATATTTGTAGAACTACTCAAAATACACCCACAATCGCAGCATTCTCATCACCTCCGGTATTCAACAGAGGAGGATTTTGAGTATTTCTTTTTCCCTGTTTCTTTTAACATCAGAATTTATAAAACTCCACAAGGCAATACTAAAATTTTGCACTGATGTTTTATGTTTGCAACCATTTGATGTAAGAAAATATGATTAAAGATGATGATGGAACACCTCCACAGAACAATCACTCGGTACTCAAATTATCTGGAGATCTAGCAAGTGATGCCCTCTACCTGCCACCATCCTAAAACAAAAATAGTATCAATCTGAAGGTGACAAGTAGCTGAACACAAGCCTCTTTAGACAGTATAAACATCAAATCTGGATTCAAGAGCACCAAAAAAAATGCACTGGGTTTTTCATGACCTTTGCAACTTATTAGTAATCTACTTTAGCAAGTGACTCTGGATGGATGTGTACTGAATGTCACCGCTCCAGCATGGGCCCCAGGAGGCTCTATTTTGGTGATGTGCTCAGAAATCTGTTCTTTCCAACACTTTGGAATACATAATTTTATTTATAGCATGTAATTATTTTAGATTCAGCATTCAGATTTTACTGCAGGTACCTTATTTGTATCTGAAAGCTTATCCTCTCCAGGAAGAGTCAGTAAACTATGTTGAAAGGAAATACTTTTCCCATTAATTTCATCACGTTTGAGTTGTAAAATGCAGCTATGACTAAAGGGCTGTTCCTGGTGCCCCAAAGATCTTCCTCTGTACCTTGGGGATCATAATGGTATATTTTTCTCCTATGTTAATAACAGAGCAGCTTTAATGAAGCAAGTATAAGAATTAAAGTCTTCAGTGCTTAGGCAAAAGAGGGTATTTCAAAGCTCATATATGGGAAAAGGTAATTTTCTCCATTTCTAGGGTATGCAAGGGAAAAAAAGCTAAATTTCCAACTTCAGCTGTAAAAGTCTCCATCTTCTCTTATGTATGCCCAGCTATTCCCAAACCCTGATGCACAGAACCACTGCCTCAGTGCAGGCTGATGGCAAAGTCAGAAGCATCAAACATCATAAACTGATGTCATCTTAACTGATTGATCATAAACCTTCCCGTGGTTTTTGCGAGGAGCTTGTAACCTCAATGATGATATTGACATGAAAAAGCTAGAATAAAAATCCAACCCTTTTGTGCCCAAGAAAACCAGAGTAATCTCTTCCTTGCCATTCACTCCATTGATGAATTATAGACTTTTTCCATTAAATATGATAAAAACTTTGGTTATGCCACTGAAGACCCTCTTTCCAAGGAAAAACACTCAGGATAAGCACACTGCACCAAAATCAGGAGCTGAACTATGTATTTGAAAACAGGAGCTGCTGTGGGATAGGTTCCTCCACAGATGCACCTCTGTGGAAGCTGCAGATTAGCAGAGGTCCCGTACCAGGTGGAACAAGTTCCTGTGATCTCTGCTTGCTGCCAAAAAGCAGAGACCACGGGGAAGTATTTCATCGCTTCTCTGGGAGCTATGCCACTCCCACGTTCATGTTGTGACTGCAGCAGAAACTGATACACAAGAGGCAATATTCAGATTTATGAGCTGCATTTGCATGTCACTTTGAAGCTGGATGCTTGTTTACCATTAGAAGCATATGTCCTACAGTTTGGGAATCTTTACTTTTAACCAAGGATTTGGGTGTTGGATAATTGGCACACGTTGTTTGAAGACACCATTCAGGCAAGAAGAAAACTCCTTAAGTTCTGATTCAGGTTTGAAATTTCTTTTGCAATTGCAAAAAACAAACATAAGTTTGACACACATTTCCCTCTCAAGACAAATAAAATTCAAGAAACCGGTATCTCGGAGTTCAGTTAATTAGGGAAATTTTTGCTGAGTACAGTCAACAGGTAAAGATGGACTGTTCTACATCTTAAAAATGGAGTCAGCTACAACTGAGTTATTTTTCTCTCCCTATTCTTGAACTCCATCCGAACTAGCTAAAAAACTGGGCACCCTAATAAATTTCAAAAAAAGCAGCTAGAATTTCTCACCTTTCTGTTTTCTTACAATAGCCACCTCCCCAAATCCTTCCAGTTTCAGTGCATCATCTTTGAAGATGAGAGCTCTGCTCTACCTGAGATCTCTCTGCTTTGGTCATGCCATGACCTGTCCTTGCCTCTCACACATACTGTCCTCACACAGGAAAGCCCCAAAGCCTGCACGGCAAGAAGCCCTTCCATTGACTATTTGGGTCTCTTCAGTGGCTCACTTCTGCACTCCTCACTGCAAGTCATTTACATGAAACACATTTTAAAGGAAGAATGAGGAAATAACCAAGTAGAGTATCCCTTCACTAAAGCCTCATGACCATTTCCAGTTGCCAGGGACATTGTACAGCACTCTGCAAGAACGCTAGCAAAAAAATTAATTTACAGCCACCAGAAAACCCACTCAGGCACTTCAGGATATTGACCTCTCTGAAAATATAGCACCATCTGTATAAAAGTGATTGCTGGGAACAAGGACAACACAGTTTTGCAAACATTTCAATTCTTGACTTACAAGGCACTTGCAAGGCAATTGCTGCTGCCTCTTCCTCATTCTAGGTTGTCAGCTAAATTCAAGCATCTCTTTCAAGTACTACTTCTACATCTCTGATAAGGTGAAAATAGACGCTGATTTAGAAACCATAATATCCAAAGGTACAGGTGATGATGCTGCAAGAATACAAACTCTTTAGGGCACAGGGATGTATCAAATCCAACTAGAAAATCAGTTCTTGCCCCACAGAAGTGCATTAAATCGGCTTGTGACATTGAATTGAGAGACCAGATTTTGGAGTCTGTTATGAAACAGCAACTACAGAATAAATTTTTTAGCACATTCACAATAACTCCTCTCAACAATGAGTATTTCCTTGCAGGGTTTCTATTAATCTCCTAACATTCTTATGCAAGATTTAGCAAGTATACAGTGAATAAATGTGCTTTGGAACTGTATGAGTAATTTTCTAGAGTTCTACATAACATGAAAGGACAAAGTATTTTGTGAGAGTATTCTTGCTTCCACAAACAAATTAAACCTCTCTGAATTGACGATGTAAATAATTGAGTATTATTCTATTTACTAAATTGGGAAGAAGTAAGGCACAGTGTACACCTTCAGGAGAGCAGTGTGTTTTGCAAGAGATGACCCCACTAATAAAGAAGTCCACAGAATAGCTCAAATTTATGCATTGCATTTGTCTGAAAATGTTGATCCTGTCAGGAGCATTCAAAACTGAAAAAAAATCAAGGAAAACAAAATTCTTCTGTATGTTTCATTACTCATTGGCTGTTATTTTCAAGTGTACTAACATACAGAAGTCAGACAGGGCCTCCTAAGTGCCTCAGCGCTTTGAAAACCTCCTGCTTTCTTGAAGCCAGTTTAACTGATACATCAGTTCCAGGGGGCAGTTTATGAACAGAAGCTTCACAGCAGACAGACCGGGGGGTGTGTGTGTGTCATAACCTTGCTCACAGGCCCCTCCTAAAGAAAACCTTCTAAAAAATTAAAGGAAAAATAAAATCCTTCAAAGGAGACTGTGTTTTTTTCTGAAAAAGTAGATGGTGCTACACAATACAAAATCTCCACTGGTAGTGGTTATTAAGTGCTCTTACCACAGGACCGCAATGACAGGAAAAGGTAAGTGTCAAAAAAGAGGGTGAGTGCAAGTCAACAATAATATAAGGCCAGCAACCAAAGATACGTTTGCTTTGATATCATTTGGCTTTTAACAACCTCACAGAATGGACAGGCTTGTACTGTCTAAGAAAATAACGGAGATAGCACAACAACTCCAAAATGAAGGAGACTCTTTTGCAGCAGGAATTTGATGGTTAGCAAAATCCTACCGTACCTCCCGTGCCGCAATATCATCATGTGCTTGTCTTTGCTACCAGGTGTAGTGTGTGTGGGTGGGGGTGCCTTCAAACATAAATTACCAATAAACACACATTGTATTTAGTGTCAGGGAATTAATTGAGCTTTCTGGAATGAAAGCCTTTTGGCACAAAAATGATAAACTGAGGTTGACCTACCTGAATGGGTCCCACTGACATCAGCAGGTTTTTCAGTTGGACATCAGTAGTTGATGAAGAAAGCCCTTCAACTGACACGATACAGGGCTGAGGTTTGCACTCCACCACTCGCAGGTTCTGTTTATTTGGCATCAAGCGTCCTCGGCCCATCTGGCCTGCTACTCCTCTGCCTCTGCCGTGCATAATGACCTGCCAACAACAAAAGTAACAGTATTTTGATTTACTTACCTAGTGCTTCTGCTCACTGCGTTTGACAGACGATAGAAAAGTTGGTGATATAGTTAAAGACTTGATTAAAGTACACGCTGATTTAAAACAGCTTGTTGCTGTTGGCTGATTTGAAAGGCTACTTATTAACATATTCATTCACTGCTTATACAAACCTCTTTTAGAAGGATAGCAAGTTATACACTGAGTTAGACATGTGGCACTGAGTCTAAAAGCCTCAATTGTAGCACAGCTTGACCAAGCGGTGGAAGGTCTCAGACCAAAATATATAACTTAGTTTTCAACACTGACCACATTAGCAGCATGTTTTCAGCTCCCATATTTTGAGGCCTGCCCCTCTCTCCCCCCCACCCCCTGAAAAAACAGTGATTCCTCTCTCTCTTTTTTTCTCTTCTCAAGCCACAGGGTCAATTTAATGTACCCACAAGAGCAGCAAACTGCTTCAAGCACCTCCAGTCTCTATTGTTGCCAACTCTTGGTCTGTTATCAAGATGGGGTGCTCACATACGGTAAATAAAATAACCTTTTTCCATTTTTCAAAGTTTGTTTCCCCCAAATCCTGTAGGATCTGGCACCACAGTATCCTCTGGAGCAGGAAATGTGTGGATTTAATTCTTGTCAATTAAAGGTTGAACGGTTGGAAAGAGGAAAAGTAACAATGAGATAGAGTAACAAACATTAAACAGAGTTAACACAACATTGAGTAAAACACTCAACACAAGTTTCTCAATTCACTTGGAAAGTCTATGGACGTAATGACTTTTCACACCTTTCTGCATCAGCATGGAAACTTTATCCTCACAAGAAGCAGAAGACTATGGCCAACAGTTCAAAACCAAGAAATAATTTAAAAGTCAAAATAGCAGCTCTTTCCAGGGAGCGTGCCAGTTTGCAAATGCAGAGAAGGCACACGCCACTGCCACCTAAAACCTTTTCCCTGCCTCCTCCCAGCGCATGGTAAGCGCAAATATCAAGTTAAGATATCACCAGCTGTTTTCAGTGATACCAACATTGAGGATTGACCAAAAAGAATCCCGAAACAGTCACCGTGCTCCTACATACGCAGGAAATAGACAGAGCGAAAGCTTAAGCACAACTTCAGAAAAATTCTTGGGTTTAAAGCCAGAAAGCACACTGGATACCATCTCATACAGTAGCTATCTTGGGACGTACGTGTTTCCCCCGGGGAGTACTGTGCTGGCCAGAAAGTCAGCAGATGAAACAACCTGCAGGCATCTCCAGTCTGTGCTGAGTACAAAAAAGTCTCTCTAGATTATAAGCTTTATATGCAATTATGCATCTCCTGGGTCATGCAGCCCTGTGCTAGCAATTGACAAACAGAATGCTAGTTATTAATAGAGCAACACAGCTAGACAGTAAAACTTCTAGCAGCAATATGCATCTAAAAATCACCTTTTTAGGTTGATGGATTCCCTGGATGTTTTTGACTCCTTGAGGAGCTGGTGAATGGATCTGTGCCTGCTGTTGGTGCGGCTGCTGTTGCATTCCCTTTGTCAATGTGACCTTCCGCACTGGCTGCTGTTTTGGCTCCAGGGGTTGTTGAGGCCGCTGGGGCTGGCCCTCTGGGTGAAAAAAGCCAGCATCCTCTCCCCCCTGCTGAAATCAACAACACAACAGGCGGCTCAATGTCCAGGCACCGCAAACCCTCACCCTGAGCAGCCTCCTGCCACATCCAGCTCGCTCAGCGCACAGAGAACGCCCAGCAGTTTGCCTGCTAAAGCACAGGCGTGTGCAAGGGCTCAGCCTGAAAATTGTGCTCCAGCCTAAAATAAATCCACTGTATCTGAAGAACAGTGTATTCGGTTCAGACTTTATTGTAATGAGGATGTTCAATAATGTCTTTTCATATATATATACAAAGAAGTAAGGTGTTTTCACTTCTCTTTCCAAATCATTCTTCTTTCCAGAGTTACATGTGAACTATGGCATGTGTTATTTGGCTTTTTTTAATTACTTTTTGTTTTGTTTAAAAAGAATCATACACATTGCACAAGGAGCAAAGAACTGTGAAGGCTGTAAGAACCAGACAAATAATCTGCTCATTTTTCAAAACTCCAACCTCTCTTCAGTTAAAAGTCTGGTGTTTATTTTGAAGCGTGTACTTATTGTGCCAACTTCTATACCAGCAGCCTCCTTCCTCAAACACTGTCCATACTTGGAACAGTTCTTCCCCAAGGCTTTTTTTTTGTTTGTTTGTTTTACAGAACTCTTATTATAGATATTTGTAATCACAAGCACAGTGAAACACCACCTCAGTGCCACCTCTCTCATACAACGTAGCTCGCTCCACTACATCTCAGTGCAATCAAGCACAGTAAAAACATACACCAAAAAGCACTGAGAGAAATTATTCCCTTCCACTGCCTCTACCCAGACAGTTCAGGTTTTTGCTAAAAATAGGCAGATGATTCTTGAACTTGTGTCCCACTGTACAGATCAGATCAATCACCGAAAAACATCCCAAGGAACAAAAGACAACAGAGCTCAATGAAAGATTGTGTACTTCTGCATTTATAAAGCACAGTATATTATTGCATGGTTTCAACAGCAGTATCTATACCTTGACTGGATTCCAACTTTAGGAATCAAACACTAGTGAACATTCTATCTGCAGGGGGAAGGTTTTTTCTAAAGTCCCTGACCCACCTCAGGTAACCTTGTAAAAGCTCTCAAATAGAAGGCATGTCTAAAATGAAAAATACAAAAATTATGAAAGCATCTTTATTTACATAGTTTTGGGGTTTTTTTCTCCCCCCCTTTTCTTAAATATTCACAAACAGAAGCCCCTTTTGCATCAACAACACATCATGAACCAGAGGGTTGCATACTAACTGGTACATTTTTTTCAGATGAGACAAAATACAAGGCTGCAGAAGGATAAGGTTTATGGTCTAAGAGCGAGATTATCTTGATTAAGAATATAAATAATTACCTCTCCACCGGGATTACACAAAAGCAAAATAAACACCTACTCTCTTGCTATCATGTGAAGAGGTCCAGTACAGGTGATACATAAGGTAGTCTCATGATTGCACTAGTTCACAATTCACATCCCTAAATCAAGTCCTCTGTATTTTTAAGTATATGCAGGCAACAACTTCTTAAGAACTCAGCTACTTAAATCAGACAAATCAGTTTCATCCCCTCCTTGTACCGTTTACACTTTAAAAGCACAAGCTGTCATAGGGAAAATCTTGAAGCTCTTCCTACCTAAGGACTTTTGTGTCCAAAGTAAGAAAGCAATAGAAATCTGCATCTGTTTTTTCCACTTCCAATCACATATATTTTTTTTTGTCTGCTAAACTGAATGGCTTCATGGCTTCACAGAAAATTTTGTATACAAACCTTTGAGAGCTGTAGCTAGTGAGAAATTATGAAGCTTTCTCTTCAGAGTCTCTCTCTTCAATTACTGCTCAAAAATATAAAAGCAATAGCTCTCCTCCTCTCCTGAAAAACTCAAATGTATGCACACAAACAAAACCTTAGCTGGAAACCAGCATTAAATCCTCCTCATTTGAGTATTAGTTCCAGCATCAGTATCACCATAAGCTCTATGCCCTGATCAGATAATTTGTTTTATTCAACCCTACAGCGGCTGGAAGATGAAACTAAAAGGAACAAAAAAAATCTAGGAAGAATTTAAATGCAATAATTGGGAGTTAAAAATCTAATCTCTAATTCCCTGCTGTGAAAAACAGCCATAAATACTTGCAATAATTTCTTCCCAAACCAAAAAGTGATCCCAGCACATGGGAAGAGCATCTGAGTAAAGCCCTCAGGTACAAAACACATCGAACTTGCTCATTACTGAAACTTCAAAAGCAAACAATCCTTTCCCATAAAAGGCTAGGATGGCCAACAACCACCCAATATTTAACTACCAACCCCAATTATCACCAAATAAAACTAAACACACCACTATAACAGAGTCAAAGGCATAAGCACACAACAGCGGTTTGCACTGATGAAGCATCAGACTGGGTTTCTTCCCTGCTGGGGTCTCAAATGCCACCTCTGGGCTAACATGATGCTCCTGCAAAAGTCTGAAGTGGTAGAAACATCTCCAGCTTTCTAATGTATTAATGCAATTCAGAAATGAGAAAACCTATACAAAACAATAAAGAATGTCTGTAGGGTAAGAAAAGGGGATGGAGCCAAGGTCTGTTCCCGCAGCAAGAAGGAAGAAAAGGCAACTGCATCAAAATCTTCCTTTTTACTACAGCACTGAGTACGTACTGCTCTTTGAGATGACTTGAAGAGGAGAAGCAGAGATGAACCTGCAGCACCACTTCTCAAGAGAGGGCTGTGAGAAACTGACTTGGTGCTTAAGAACTAACAGCACTCCCTGCAAATCACCAATACACTGTTTCCCATTACAGGTAGCCCTGGATTCAACTCAAGGCAAAATCTGGTGGTTTTCTTAAGCAAATGAAAACCATCACTTTGTACCTAACAAGCAAAATGAGACAGCCTCAGATGACAAATTTTAACACCAATTACTTTTTCATTGGTTAAAGACATGACAGTGCAAGGACAAGCACTGTCTGAGCCAAAATGAACAACCTATGTAGCAGTATTTAGTGGCAAATTAGACTCACCACCACCATCACTGTCTAAACTTCTATGCAAGACAATCAGTGACTTCTTCAGGCACATCAGTGAAGAACCAAGTCAAGCAAAACACCCACAAAGAGCTTTTAGCATCTTGGACTTAAAGCTAGAACACCTCAGAACATTACAGGTCACGTTCATACGAGAACATGAACATTTTGGAGGAAAAGACGGATTGCAAGAATAACTCTACGTATGCTGACTCCTGATTTCTGCTCAAGAGGTATACAGTAAGCTGGCACCCAGAAGGTAAATCACGCACACAACAAAGCTACAGAGAAGCTGCAGAAGGTAAGTGAACTGAGGCTGTATTGCAGAAACTACACAAAATGACAACTAAATCATAGAAGCTAAACCTCTTCTATTTCAAACATCTCAGTTCTAGCTCATTTGAAATCAACTTTTGCTTTTCCTAAAGACAATTTCTGCATTGCTAATTTTGCATTAGCTTATATCACTGCTCTCCCCAAATTTAAACATGTAGCAACAGAAGGAGTTATTAAAATTTTAAGTCTTCTCTTGTCAAAATACATTTTTATCTGTTTTTTTTTCTGTAGCATTTTGGAACATAGAGGGGAATACTAAATTTTTCAGAGATGCATCTATTGATCAGCATGGCCTGCCTCTTACAATTTGATGTATAAACTGCTGACACCAGGTAAAATACTACTCAGTCCACCACAGAGACCTGAGATTGATTGATACAAGCTCTGATTTTATACTACAATTTTCCTCTGAAGTAATCTGCAGAAAAGTGAACTTCCATTCTTCGCCTGCAAGCCAAGAAAGGACAAATGTTCTTCTGTTATTGTCTACTGCATTAATTTTATATTAGAAATAATTCTGACCTTCATGCTCTGAACTTCTAAATTTTATAAAAGATCTACCTTCCTAATAGGTACCCTGGAAAGAGTTCGCTTGAATGGAACTTTACCATTATTTAGTTAATTCTAGAGCAATGAAAATTCCTTGTCTTAAGTGGTAGGAGTTCTGTTCAGGGCAAAGTATAAAAAATATCTTTCAAATTTCAAGTACCAGAAGATTGTAATGATGACAAAATGACAGCTTAATTTCAAATACTGTAATTAAACAAAATGTAAAAGATTGAAGCAAAAGGATTTCATCTACATGGTGAATGGTTTTTGAAACTTCTACTGTGGAAGAGTCTGCACAGTTTGGTCTGAAACTGGACTAGCAAAAATGAGAAATGATGCCATTCAATTGCCATGAATTTCAGAACTGATTTCCTGATACTTATCAAGGCTGTTTTTCAAAAGTGAGACTCCCTCACTCTGCACACATATATAGGCAGTATTATGTTTTGAGAAACATAAAGATCATTCTGTCAAATAGGAGATCACAAATTCTAAAAGGCAGAATTTTATAAGGGACTGCTTAAATTCAGCAAGCTGAAGCTCTCTACTCTATCATAATCATTATGACAGTTTTACAATGAAGATGAAGTATTTGCCACCAACATTAGCAGGACAAATTTATTTATAAAAAATGCTTTAAAATGTACTGATAAAAATGCCTATTGATACTGTCAGACCTGCTTGCAATTTGACAGATCAAATCTTATTTTCATTCTTAAACCCCATGAAGGAATGGTATCACCAACCTGCATTCTGTAGTGAGCAAATTGATTAATCCCCCTCTATAGAAATCTCAACTCTTGATTACACCTATCAGACGTTAAGCAGCATTATTCTAGAGTGACAACACTTGACAAATTCCCAAACCATTTTTCTCAGCCTTTGTGGCCCTGCTAGCTTGTATTAACCCTGATGAAAAATTAATTTTCCTTATCTTCTGCTAAACCCCAAAATCCAAATCCGCCAAACTGGCAACTCTTTCTGTAAAGGTATTATGAAAACCTCTAAAAGATTAATTGCATGTCTTCAGGTGACATTAAATTAATTTCTGTACTCGTGACAGACATTTGATACTCGGTACTGAGAGGACAGATAACATTGTCAGGATACACAGAAGGACAGTGGTGCAGTGTCCCAGGGCAGCCTCTTATGAATTCTCCTTTCGATAAGGCCATACTTCACTGTCATTGGCACTGTTAGTGATCTTGCAGCCCATAGACCTCACTGCACAGGTTTCTATTAACTACGACAATGCTGTGTCTATCCATGTAATCTTTATAAAGGTAATTCAAAAATTACCCGCTAGTAAAGGGATGTGCAGGCCGGATCAAGCATTTAAAGGAAATAAACTCTGGTTGATTTGTGTAAAACTAACACAGAGAAGCAAAATGTTTTCAACTTTTCTGAGATACACTGTAACTCAAATGCTCTGCAGCATGATGAAGGCTTAAATCTTGCAGGGAAATCTCAATCCAAAAATGTCTTGCAATTGATTTCCTTTATGAAAAGGGAAAGCCCTCATCTGTTACCAGTTCAAGTCAGTATTTCTAGAAATGAGTACCCTCTACAGTATCACAGTAGTTAAGACGGGTGGAAAACACCCTTTAGGTTACTCAATCTTCACTTCAAGGACAAGGGAAACTATTATTGACCAGCTATACAGGTTTTCCTATGTAAACCTGTATTTACTGATATTGAAACTGACTACAGTAAACATGACAGAAATCTACACAGACAACGGTGATCTCTGTGTAACAAAACGGCAACGGTAAAGCAAAGACCACATAGACCAAGAAGGACTATCATCTAACATACATGATTATTTTCTCACTACAATTACCAGAAATATGAATTTAAGGCAAACCCCCCCAAATTAGCTCTTTCTCTTTGACTGGTGCTCTACCACTTTGATACAGCCCGTTGACAGATTTGAGGACCAGGGAACAGGGAGCCTAATCACTTGCCAGATATCCCCCAACTAAGTGACATGACCAAGCACAGCTTCTGAGCAGCTGAAGATCTGTTTTCAATCTGTCAAATGTCAATGAGAAACACATGGAGACCTTTTTTAAAAGGCTTTCTAAGATCTTAAAAAGTCTTTTTTTTAAATATGAGAATAGTATTACTTCAACTCCTGCTTTCTAGCCAGGCTGGAATACGCTATCAATACACAGCTCACCATCAACAACTGTTTTTAAGATATACTAATGGTCTAGTTTTGACTCCTGAGGACACACAGCAATAAGATACGTCAGACTACAGAATGGTAGAACAACCAAAGCATTTCCCATTCACACCAGAAAAACAGACAGTTCTGGTGCTGGTCAGTGATTGATGGGTTATTTTTTGCAGCCTAAAACTTCTGCATGGGGCTGACTTACCTCAAGCAAGAGCACCCAAACTAAACAAATAAATAAAATGCAGAAACAGTTCCCTTCCTGTGATAAAAAGACACATCTGCTTCAGCGAGCTGTGATGTGATGATGGTCTGTGCCCAATGGTGTATGAAAAGTCAGAACAGCGAGAATAAAGTGTCTTGTAGAAAGTACATGGGATTAAATGGAATTACTTGCTCTAACAGAGTTCTTACCTTAAGTATCTCAACTGCCTGAGAAAAGATCTAAGGCCATGGAGAAGGACTGGCCAAAGAGATGTTAGAGAATCCCAGCCGCACCCGTGCTACACTGAAGTTTCACCAGAGGGTGACAGAAACACAGCTGATCCCATGTTGAATCACACCTACATTGTTTTCCTAGAACAACCACCCACCAGTTCATGATGAAAACCAGATAAATTCTGTGTCAACGCTATAGCAAAATCAAGGTTCTGGACTTGGTACGTATAATACTCTCAGAAGTACCTTCATTTTTATGTTAACTGTCTGCAAAATACATCATGTAGATGTTAGTAAGTATGTTTTTGAGAAAAGTTTCCTGTTTCCCTTTCCAGTTGCCAGTTTGAGACATTTTTCATACAGAGATTTTTAGTGAAGACTGGAGATGTCACCAAGAAAAAAGGGTCCTGTTGGAAAATATCAATGATTCAAAACTTCTGATGACCCAAAGCTCCTAAAGGAGCACTCCTCAACTGGGCACCAGCTACTGCACAGAAAGCTGGGTATCAGAAACCAGTACAGCTGGACCTTCTCTTGTGTCATGTCTAATTTTTCTAGTTCCATGTTCCTTGAAGCTTAAAACTAAGGGCAAGTTGAATCCCCTCTGCTTGCCCTAAGCAACTTGTACAGTCTGACAGGGACAACCCACATTAACTGCCCCCCCGGCCACTTACAGTGTAAGGATTCTCCTGATTCAGAGCCACATTCCTCTATTAGAAGTCTATTCCAAGTGGTCAAACGTGAAATATCATTTAACAAAGGCATTTATGCCTTCTTGAAATATTAAATTTAAATTCAACTAATCTGCATGTTCCCCCCTCCCATGTTAAGAGATTGCACTCAACTACTTTTCAGTCAAAAACTATCTTTTACTCTTTGCAAGGCACTTCAACGGCGTTATGTTTGCCTTCGGTAATTTCCTATCAGGAATCTGGGCTACTAGATACTCTCTGTAACACCAACATCGTACCAATATGAATTCTGCACTACAACACTTATGATGGCAGAAAAAAACCTCTCCTTTGAGACTTAACAAGAGCAACAAGCAATGCCAAACGCCTTGCTTCCAGGGTGTTCAGGAGAAAGCAGCACTCTTACTCAACATACAATTTAAAAGTCTCCTGAGGAAAAGGAGAAACCTGTTCTGCAGTCTGCAACAGGAAATACTTTATTGCAATTGAGTTCCAAGTTAAATTCAATTTAGGTAGCTATCTCTTCCCCCTTTCAAGGATTTTATTACAAATTCATAAAAAGTACAATCTGTGTCTGGTTCAGTTGTCACCTTAAGCCTCTCTAGCTGCTAGATGTGTCCACACAGGCCTTCCATTTCATTTTCCCAGGAACCAAATACGAGCCAAACAGTACATAAAGCCCACCTCGCTACACCCAAGCCATGAAACATTCTGTCTCTATAGGGACCATCCTCACTGGAGGTCTGGGAGGAGAGGGTTTATTGCTCATTTTCACATGTTTCATGAAAATACGATGCCTTTTTCATAACTGGAATACCACAGGTCTCCTCCAATCTCCTTTTTTTTCTCCCCAGAGTGAAATCTTGCAGGTTATGACAGGCAGTCCTTTTTCAGCAGCATTTACATTAGTATTGCTTCAAAGGTCTTGCTCATTTTGACACTAAGTGACAAACATGGTATCTGGACATTCAGATACCCAGGCTTCTGAAGCTCCTTCAGCCTGTTGCTGATAGAATACAGACATTACCCACGCCTCCTTCAATTACTGGGATAGGAATAAACCGCGTGTTGTGCTCCTGCTTCTTAAGAAATACTAAGACCGTACACGACAAGAGTTTCTGTGTGGTTTCTTGCAGCTGGCAGCACTGCAGAGCTGGGTAAAGGGCTCCCTCCCTCAAGAACTTGTCATGCAGATGACAAAAATCTTAAGTTTTTGTAATTCCTGACATATTTAGATGAAAGGCGCTATAGAGCTTTCAAGTCAAATATTTTTAATTACACTTGAACATACACATGCAAGTAGAAACAAGTACAAACATTAAGCAAAGGTGGTTGATACGGTTACATTATCAAACAATAATCATCTCCATCAGTATTTTTTCCATATTTATAACTCCGTATTCATCTCTTACACTTCTCAGTTACTCTAAATATGAATAAAGTTGTCTATCTTGATTCCAATTCTCTTTTTACAATCCAAGGACATTTTTTCTGACAGTCTTTTCACACAAAAGAACTTGCCAAATCTTTCTTCAAGCTTTTCAGATGAAGCATCATCTCAGGTTTTCAGGAATTATGATCACTAATATGATACTGCTTCTAATCCAGCAGAGAACACTGAGATTTTTGATATATATTTTACGCATATGTATTTATGAAAAAAGCTCATTGTGCAGCTTTCCAGAGACAAAGATTGGTGTGTTCTTGGTGCAGCATAAGAAACAGCATTTCAGGCCTCTGGGACAGACACACATCTCTTTTAGCATGGCAGGCCATTTTCTGGCTAGAGAGAAATCACCCAACAACAATATAAGATGACTGAATGTTACATAGATTTTAAGATACTACTGTTTCCCACAGAACCTCCAACTAAATGAAAAACATGCTCAGCACATACTTCACACAATCTTAAAGATATTTAAGGTTGTAGGTGGTACAAACCTGTTCTTCCAGGACTAAAGGCACTTCTAATAGATCATCTTAAACAATTCCATTGCACTTGGTACCAGAACTATTTACCGACAGACTGATCACAGAGAGCAGAAAGACCACCACCACAAACAGCCACAGCATGAAAACATGCCTCATCAAGAGGGAGTGAGGATATTAGTGCTCAGAAACAATTAGAGAGATCTTTAAGAAGAGACAGCCCTAAAGAGGGATATGAATTATTCCCTTTCTCTCTTTAAGTATAATACAAATAGTCATAGACTCAAAATTGCAGCAAGAAAATGTAGCTTGGGCACCAAGAAAATCCTCCTAAGTGTACACAATAGACACTGAAATAGATGGCCAAAGAAATCTCCAGTAATGAGATCTCAGAAAAAGGTTGGACAAATCTGTCAGGAATGCTAGAGTTCATCACCACTTCAAAACCAAACACATTATTTCTATGGTGCTTTTACCCCTTTTTTTTATAATTCTATGATGACATTAATTGATTAGGGTGCTTCTTCACAACAAACACTCTACAATCTCACCAGTTTTCTTCTTAGGAGTATCTTTAGGATTGACTTCAGGCTCCTCACCAAGCCAGGCAATCTCAGATGATGTACTAGTATCAATACTAAGCAAATACCCTGAATACCTGTATCTGGGAAGGACGGCTCTTAAGACATACCACACAAACCATAAAGCACACTGGATGCATCAAAAGATATCTGGGCCTCCATAAAACAAAGAAACAAAAACAAAACAAAAAAACCCAAATCCACACACCAAAAAAAACCCCAAACCAAACCAAATCCAACAAACCCTCCAAACAACAAAAATAAGGAAAAACAAACAAACACAAAAAAAAACCCAAAACAAAAATGCCACAAACAAAAAACCAAACAACAAAAACAAAAACAACAACAACAAAAAAAAAGAAATATTTGTTTGATTAAAAATAAAATACCTAACAACTTCAGTGGGTTTGTGTGGTAAGGTTTTGGTAGTGGTGGGGCTACAGGGGTGGCTTTTGTGGGAAACAGTTAGAAGCTTCCCCCATGTCCAATAAAGCCAATGGCAGCCAGCTCCAAAACAGACCTGCCACTAGCAAAAGGTGAGCCTATAAGTAAAATGGTAGTGCCTTTGTGATAACTTATTAAAAAGGGGGAAAATCCTTTACAGTAGATATCCAGGTATTGCTTCAAGCTTTTGAATTGCACTGTGCATTTTCAGCTCTGGGATGTTGAAACAAATTTTACATGCTGCAGCAGAGTCCTTATGCCCATGTACAAAATGAAGATGATGATAGTAAGGCAGAAGCAAAAGGAGCAGTTTTCAGCTGTATCTTAGGGAGGTCTTTAATAGACGCAAATGCTACAGAATGAATTCTAGCCTTATGAAACAACACTAATGAAACAGATAAATAGGAATGACAAAACTGACCCATTAACTTTTCAAATGCTCTTTTCAAGCATAAAGGAGGCATGTTAGCAGGTTTTGGCACCACAGTGAAAATGCAGATATTAAGCAACATTTCTGAACTCCTCAAAGATTCTCAGATAACAGTCTTTATCATCCATATAACTCAAGCATCTACAGGCTGCATTCACAACTGGGGCATACTTGCACAGCAAATACATTTCTTTAATAATGGAAATTAAACCACAACAGTTGGTATTTACTATGCATTTCTTACATGAGCTACTGTAGTGCTTTTTTAAAAGATATGGGATTTTTATTAAAGCTTGCTTAGATTATTTACACAAAGAAGTTTAACTCTTCAGGAAGCACAGCAACATAGAGTGGAGTACCTGCTTCTTCCCTACAGTTATGCCAGAGCCATCTATAAAATTTTGTCACCATGCTTTCTTCTGAAAGCCAATTCAGCTTGCCTGAGAACTGGAGCCTAGTGCTACTTTAGGCAACAGTGACCATCCACTGGGTTCCATTTTAAAACAAAGCATTTGTGACAGCTTCAGAAGTGATATACAGAAATCCTCTTTTAGATTCAACCCTACTGCACCTCTGTCTATCCTACAGAACAAAACTTATTAATACTTAAACATCTGCATTAAGACTATCATGCATTTTACATGTGATGCTTTGGTTCCAACATGATTTCTACATTGAGTCATTGGCCAGCAAGGCACTTGCTTCCATCTTACCTGAATTATTCATGAGGCATTCCCCTGTAGAAATCATCAACTTCACTGGAAGAATCACTCAACAGAACACTCCTGTCATATTTTATCTTTTCCCCCTTAGTAAGTTCCAATGTCAATCAAAAACATTGCATTTTTTTTTTCCCCAAGAAAGAAACAGTATATGAAGCATTTATTCATGAACATCTATTATAGACCACACATCAGAAACAGCACCTTGGAGTAAAAGGCAGGAAATATGTTGTGTAGATGAAGATGTTCCTCAAAACTACTAATTAAAACCAAATAGGGAGATATGAACATTTTGATATACATACCATTTGATATCAGTAACTCCTTGCCAAACATCTACTCCTAGGAACTAGCAATTTTCTCAAAAAAAAAGGAACTAGTATGACTGTGACTTTAGATGAACTTAAATAAAGGGGATGAAAATCAGCTGTTGCCTCTGAACAGACACAAGTAATACAACTTCTTCTGGAGGATTATGTTTCATCATGAAAGCTGAAGACATTTGGGCTTGTAGTGATAGGACAAGGGATAATTGCTTTAAACTTGAAGAGGGTAGATTTAGACTAGAAATTAGGAAGTTCTTCAGAGAGTGGCAAGACACTGGAACAGGTTGCCAAGGGAAGCTGTGGATGCTCCATCACTGGATGTGTTCAAGACAAGGTTGGATGGGACTTTGAGCAACCTGGGCTAGTGGGAGGTGATCCTGCCCATGGCAAG
>JAAGNO010031289.1:7366-19368 GCA_033439905.1 Ceryle rudis
GTCAAGCCAAGGCACCTTCCGGTGTCTCCCAGTGACCCCCGGTGTCTCCCAGTAACCCCCAAAGGCCCTCCCAGTAGCTCCCAGCCCCTCCCAATCGCTCCCCTCCCCCCCCCTTTAAAATGTGTGGGGAAGGTCCTTTCCTTCACCACCACCCCTCGCCGAATTTAATTACAGCAAAAGGAAGCGATCCTGCCCTCCCCACTTCGCCTTTCCTTCAAAGGTGGCTCGGGCAAGGAGTGCAGAAAGTGAGTTTGGGTGTCACCGGCACGAACTCCGGGACTGCTGCTTGGGTCTGTCACTGACTTTATCTGACTGGCCTCAGAAGTAAATGTCAGAATAAAGGGGGAACACCTTCTTCCCTGACAGAGCTGCAGGTTTTGCCGGAGGCAACCAAGCCCTGCTACATCTTTTCGAAGGGCAAAGGTCCTTCTGTGTTGTCAGGCCTCCTCCCAGCAATGAAAAGTGTGACCTCCTCACCTGGAAACCTGTTAGCTGTTTAAAAGGATCAATAATAGGAATGTGTATCTATTGGGCTGGATTTGCAAAGAGGCGGCTGCAGTGGGAGCATAAAGGAGGGTGTTGACTGAAGGGATCTTGACAGCTTTCCGTGCATGTCCTCTGATGACCTGTATATGTAAATTATGGTGATTCATTACTTCAGCAGTACCTGGATCTTGTTATGCTTGAAATATAGAAAAGTGAGACTTGCACTATAATCTTCAAATCTGACTTTTTTTTTTTTTCCCTGTTTCTGAAGAAATGGAGAGAGCTGCAAAAGCCACAAGCATTCCACAGCTGTAAGAGCACTGAACTTATTCTTGCATGGTAACCTGCAATGAAACCTGTGTAGGACAAAAAAGTATGAGCTCTTACAAAAAAAAAATAAAGAGAGCGAGAGAGCCCAACACTAATGAACCCCAGCTATACCCTTCTAACAGTCAGTCCCTAGTGTAAGGGGATGTCAACAAAATGAAAACAAACTTCACAAGACTGAAGGCTGAGAGAGACAAAAAGCCATGAAGAAGGAGTGCTGCTTGTCTTTAATGGAGGCTAAAGGTGCCTGACAGAGGAAGGCACGGAGAAATCGGGAGTCTGCAGAGAGCTGCAGCCCAAGCCACTATGCCATGAGGACCCCTGTATGGAATCAGGCTCAGGCAGTGGTACCATGCTGCAGGCTGACAGCTCCAGGACACAGGGCCACTTTCCAGGGTATGTGTAGAAAGTTTGTGGTACTTAAAGTCTTTTCAATCTTACAGTGCCTGCATGTAAGCAGCTTCCTTGCTGGCTAGTAAATGGAGCACCCTGGCAGACAAAGTTGTCTCCAGCTTTACCTTAGACTTACCAGAGTCGTTGGCAGGTTAAAAAAAAGCAAACATTACTTGTTCCTAGTATTTCCTTCCCTAACAAAAATACATCCTTGGCCCAAACACATTATTTATTCATTCCTGTCCTCCAGGACCAAACTTCTGGCTCCTTGGTGAATAAACTTCAGAAAGGGTGGAGGGAAACTTTGAAAAGAATCATGAAATTTACAGCCAAAAGAAAATATACAAAGTCCAACTGCATAGCTCAAATATTGGCTTTCTCATTGAGCAAACAGGCCTTGGCCATTATTACCATTTTATTGTACATGTATTATTTTTTCATTGTGCTATTTTTATAACTGCAGTGCTGGAACCTGAAAATAAATGGATTCCCACAGATTCAGGGGATTATAAGGAAACTGAGAGTTTACTATTTTCTACAAAACCATACAGAATTTTTTCATAACCTCCAGTAAAAGTTGCTTTGTGTGTGTGTGTGTGTGTGTGTGTTTGTTCCATGTTTCATAGGATACCATTATTTATTTAGGCTGTCACCCTTTTTCCCTCCTCACTGTCATCTGTCTCCACCAATTTCTGCAAATATACAGAAGATATAAAAATACTCAACTCATCCGTGCTACCCTCCTTAACTGAATGGATTAAAGTCGCTATGCATATTATCAATGCATTAGTATCCAATTATTCATAATTAATCTCTGTGTGTAACTGTGTTTTCATTTCAGCTTCAAAGGAATGATTTCACAAGGCTTTTTTTCTGTATCTTGTATTTTTCATAGTTAATATGCTGCCCCAATTCTACAGACAGTGGTGAAATGCAAGGAGGATTTTCTAAACATTTATGTATTGGCAAAAAAAAATGCAGTGAACATGAAGGACAAGCACCTACTCCCTAAAATGCTTTGAGTTGTCACTTTCATATAAGATGAATTTAGAGATTGATATTTACCTTACTATAGCAAACTGCCTATATCATGTGCGTGTGCATACACAGCCCCACACAAATACACATATTTTCCATGAACCTGCACAGTAGCTACAGTACTTCTTGCAGTGCTGCAAGCAGAAGAAAAAAAAAAAAAACAAACTTATGGCATACAGAGGATCAACAAGGTCTCTTTGTCCACATGCATTTTTCAGCCAGAAATATCCCTATTTAAAACTCAACATGAAGCTGCCAATACCACGCAGGGAGAATGAGTCTCTGCATTTCATCACATTAATTTTCTAATTCTAGCTTTTAATTCCAATGGTTCACCAAACATTTGATACATTACATACTCTACTGTTGTTTCCTTAAATCTTAATACTGAGCTTTGAAGGCACAGGCTAAGATGTTGCATGTTTGGCTCTCACCCTGAAATGCAGCTGAAACATTGCCAGCCTAGAAACTGCAAGGTGCTAATATATATGTGTAGCTAAACAATGGTATTATGAAGAGGGGAGGTGATGATAGCACAGCATACTAAATGAAATGGAATGTAAGAGGCTGAATCATAGAGAATGCTGAAAGTGAGCAAGGATGGTTGAACCTGTGGCTTGAAACAGCAAATGGGTGGTGATACTCAAGAATGAACTCAATTGTTTTCAGAAATGTGCTTGCACTATTGTGTGTTGAATGGATTGGGGCTGGAGATAAGAGAGGAAGAAAGGAAAAAAATGTGGTGGTTGCCCAAAAAGCAACATTAGGAGGATGAGCATTTGAGCAATAAAAGCAAGTGTTGAAATTGGAGAATGCCCATTCATTTCCTCTAGGGTGAGGCCAAACATTTCAATTTACCTTTCATCCATCAAAAGAGAATGGGAAGAGTACCTTCTTTTCAAGCATCTTAACTTAGATGTGACATTTCCAGTTTTCTGTCCATAACACTTCATTTAAACAGTTTATTCTTAAAGATTTTCCTTTCCTGATGGTGGGGTATAGTCCTCCATTTTCCCTGTGCTCATGGCTGAGCAATCAGGCAATGAGATCTCCTGTTTTGGAAGTCTGTTACTATAGAGACAAAGGAAGAGAAGAATATACATAGTGTCACAGTGCTGAAGAACACCCCATGATGCCAACAGCAGAACAAAGGAAAGATATAGCTATTGTTCTCCCTAGCATAGATGTATGTGGTTAGAGCAGGTACTCCAAAGCAGGAACAACCTTTGTCTATCTGCATTTTCAAACTGAACTAGATGCAGCCAAAGTAGCGAAGGGGGAAGCTGTTCAATGGTACAATATTAAAGACAGAAATCTGTCACAGTCTAAAAGCTGGCAAAGACTGTACAGATGTACAAGTAGTGTCTGGTAGCTCAACAGTGTGTGCTGTACTACTCAGTGCTAATAAAGAGGTTGATCTAGGTTTAAAGTTCCCTTAAAATCATAGCTTGGGTTATTCTTTCTCTCATGACACCTGTGCTGAGCTGTAAGGTACTAATAAGGAGTTTGCTGAGATCCTTTAGCCCCCTCTGTCAGCAAATCTGCCTTCTCACACACTATTCAGGTTTGTCCCCCTTTTATGAACTAATGCTCTCTCGTAACAACTACTTCTCTTCCTCTGGACATTTGGAATACAAATGTTGAGCAATAACTCTTGCGCAATTTATCTAAGTTATTATGATTGGGTTTTTTTACTTTAATATTCATAATGTGGACAGGAAGCAAATATCTGACAAGCTTCCCACAGTGGGGTCAGTAAGCATATCCAAATACTAATCCACTCTGATATTGTCAAGGGCCATAACTTATTATAAGGGTGAAATTACTACCTCTTGGCAAACCCACAGCCCTTGGTGGCACTGAGTGGCAGAAGAAAGTTTCTCTTGATTTATCTGTGGATGATTGAACAGCCTCAAGTGATCCACGTTTTTGTATTAAATCAGAACAGGAGTCAACAGGCTTTTCTCTACCAGTATCATAGAGTAAAAGGTTCAGACATGAGTGCATGAGGAAATAAAGTGTCCATTTTAGTGTCATCCCAGATTAAGGCAGGATGAAAGACCACAGTTTAGCCACCCACATATAATTATATTCACTGTAACTTGTACTTCTTAAACCCTAGTAAGAAATTACAAAATGACCAGTTACGCCAAAGGAAAATATTGTAGAGTACAGTGCATGCTCAGAGACACATTTCAGTTTCCTTTCTGCTCTACATTTCTTTTTGTGCACAGTCAGATACCCTGGCCCAACTACTCTTGCTCAGCAATTGCCTTGATCTGAAGCTGTAGGAATTTGTTCAGTAACATGCTAAACACATGGTAAGAGTTAGCTTTGATTTCTTCTCTTTTGTTTTAGGGAGATTAATTCTTAGCATGCACTAGCCACAGGAATAAAAGTAAGCACATGAATGCTGCCACAACAGCTATAAGCATCCCTTGCTGTTTTGCAGTGACTGTGCCAGAAGTGTTTGCAGTCAAAGCTTTATGAATGATGGACTGATGCACACATATGGACACACATGTGTGCCTGTGTGTGTGTCTATGTACACATGCAGAAATATGAAACACACATCAGAAATATGCATCCGTTTTTAACCCTCCTGCTAGCACCATCTAGTCACTTACAGTTCCAACCATATAAATACATGGCATTCCCACTTCCTCACATTTCCTGCTACAGACTGGGACTATGTCTGCCCCAGGAGAAAAACAAAAAAAGGCAATCTGGCAATTACTAGTCTTCTTCCTGTATGTTATAGAGCACATAGAGAAATATTATGTCTACTTTCTTTTTATTTTTTTTTTTTTTCTTTTTTTCCCCTTAGGTGTTGCGAAGAGAGTCACTGGAATATTTACATAAATCAAATTCCTTTTGTAGCTTTCACACAAGTACAGTTGCTTCAGATTTTTCTAACTAGCTAGATTCCATAACTTTCAAATATTTCTTAGCTATCACGTCAAAAGTTTTTTGCTCAGAAATATGCCATAAATGCCTCATGCATATACAAGTTCAGAATCCATGAGCATTAAGATTTACTAAAGGAGTAAGATATTCTGGTCATACAGAAGAAAACAAATTTAGTTGAGAAGTGAAATAGAATTATTTGATTATAGGAGGCAGCTCTAAATCTTTTGATGAGGCATGCTACATTCTGTCTGTTTGGGCATACAGAGGAAGCTTAACAGCTAAACTTCCTGCACATACCCAGGCTGTAATCAATAAAACTTTAGTGGGTTTGTTCGGGAGACGGTACTGGGAGGAGTACCTTGTAATTAAGCTTTTTTTTTTTTCTCCCTTAGGTTTCCACAATATGTATGCCAAACACAGCACTTCCTGCACAACTGAAAGCAAAATGGGTTAAGAGTATGTGAGATCTGTAGGCTCTCTGTTACATATTAAAAACACACTCTACAAGCGTACAGTTATGTGAAAAGGTTATGTATTTTACATAGTAAATACAAAAATAGCCAAAATATTTGATGCCTTAGATCCCAGGTCACAACCACTTTAGCTCACTTATTTATAATATAAGCAAGCCTATTGTTTATCATTTCCAACCCTGTTGAATAAGCAAGCAGTAATAGAGAACAAGGTTTCTGTTCATCAGCCAACATCCACAGAATCACAGAATGGTGTGGGTTAGAATGGACCTCTGGAGATCATCTAGTCCAACCCTTCTGCCAAAGCAGGTTCATCTACAGCAGGTTGCACAGGAACACATCTAGGCAGGTTTTGAAAGACTCTAGAGCAGGACTCCACAACCTCTCTGAGCAGCCCATTCCAGTGCTCCATCCTCCTCACAGTAAAGAAGTTTCTCCTGATGTTGACGTGAAACTTCCTGTGTTCCAGCTTGTGACCACTGCCCCTTGTCTTATCACTGGGGACCATTGAAAAGACATTGGTGCCATCCTCTTAACACCTGCCCTTTAGATATTGATAAGCATTGATAATATCACCTCTCGTCCTTCTCTTCTCCAGACTAAACAACACCAGGTCTCTCAGCCTTTCCTCATCAGAGAGATGTTCCAGTCCTTTACACATAAAGTGTGGATGAAACAAAGATAAAGTACTAATTAGTTTGTATTTTCTTTTTCAAATATAAATCCTTTGCTAGAGAAGAGCAACACTTTTAAACAGCTGTAACATTTATTTGCTTGACAGCAACAAATGGCAGTTTATAGTCAGAGGTATCGGCACAACACTTCATGCATATCAAACACGCCAGTCTTCTCCAGAAGTAATGAGTACCAGTCATTGGTACTGGTTTCACAGTCTCATTAAGAGCTTCACGATTAGCTTCATGGCTTAAAAAGGAGGGGTAGAATGAAGCAGGACGGATGTATAAATACCAGGCTATAGATGTGGAAAAAGACTTGGGAGTTAAAAAATAGCTCTCTCCCCTACCAAATGCAGCCCAGCAGTGCTGCATAACCAGCCCTACACACATCAGGAAAGAGAAGTGTTAAAACAACTTGAACATTAACACATATGTGTTTTTAATAAAAAACATTGTCTTGCAATACCTGCTTGATGAGAACTCATCAGCTGAGTCACGATGTATATGACCAGTAGTTGGACAAAGGCATTCCAGAGAATAAGGAGATATTTCAGAAAAATAGCTAAATAATTCAAAAGATAGCATTGTTCCATGATGGTTAGAATGAAACCAGTGAAAATTATAAATTACAGAATTAGGAAGGGCTGTTCAGCTCTCATTGAAGAGCAACTCAAGTCCATATGAGATAGCTAAAAAGTTGTCATTGTACTTTTCAAGAAGAAAGATTGAAACTTGAAATCTCCTGTTCTAATTCCAACATAAATCATTACATTCTGGATATATTTCTGCAGCTCCATAAAAAGCATTTCTTTGTTCTTGCCCTACATTTTTGTGCTGTTTGAGAACTGGCATTTCTTCATTCCTGTGTGGAAGTAGTTCCTCTCAGTGAAGGATGAAATGATGATTCCCATACCTTGCTCTTCAAATATTTGGAGATTCCTCAGGAGGGCACAATACAGAATGAGTATCATGATGATCTACCAACTCTCTGGGTAGTCCAAGATGAAATTACAAAATCTTAAGTATCTATTTATCTGTGTTGCCTTTCATAGATGCAGGGGATTCTGGACTGTAAGGATCTTTATTTTCCAAATGCAGATTGCAAATAGCTTTGGGTCAGGGATACAGCACATACTAAAAGATTGTTTGACACCATCTATAAAATAAGTTGGCAACATATACTTGAGCCCTACTAGCCACTAGGCAGATTCCTCCTTGCTTTCTCATAGTTCTTTCCTTTACTGTGTTTTGTTAGAAAATAAAAATGTCTGCTTGAAACAGCAGAAGACTGGCTGCTAGCAATTCTGTAAATCATCCGCTTACCAGGAACAATATTGTGGACATAACAGAGTTCATCTAGAGGGTTACTTCACTTACAAAGACCATCTCTAGAGCACCAGAAAAAAAAAGTAACTCGTTAGAAACTGAAGTTCACTGTCTGATGACATTCTGAGATACTGGACTTTTTCAAAAAGAAGAAAGAGTACTGATACTAAATTGCTGCATTAGTTTTTAAGATTACATTGATTGCTTATTTTGATAGTTAAGTTAGTATCAGTCACTGAAACAAAATGTTGTTTCAAAAATCCATTAATATATGGTCTTTATGTGTTTATCCAGCCTCTTTCAAAAAGTGTAAAACTGCATCTTTCTTATTGTTTACAATCAGAATGCCCTAGACACTAACCAAACACCTCAGAGAACTAATTTGGAGAAGTAGACCCACTTTTACATTTGTCCTAGGAGATGTTTTCACTACACACTGTTTAAAACAACAACAAGCCCGAGAGTGATATTTATTGCTTGTATCGCCTAAGAAGAAATTACACTGCATGTCCATTGTGCAACACTGAAAAAAGGCTGATAACATGAGATACTTGGCATGTTAAGTCTGTGCTAGGTATTGTACTACAGTTTTACAAAGCTGCAAATCATTCTGGACAGCAGTGAAAACACCAATCACACACAGAAATTAGTAGGGAAAACAACTCAGATCCGTGGAAAGATATCAAGTGATCAGCAGACATCGTGCCTACTGAAAAGCTATTCAGGGATGTATATGCCAGCTTTTAAGGGAATTCTTTAGTGAGCTCTTCACAAAGAGGGAGCATTAATGACTGCTCAGAGGCTGTGCATTCCTGCTTGCTGAAAGAAGCTGGAGGGTACTGTATAAGTAATTTAGATATCCACTACTATAATCCAGGTAAGACGGGTAGTGTTTGCAATTGTTCCCGTATTCACCACTCATGTGAAGAGAAATATTGTCTTGAATTAGTATGATACTCTATCAGCATGTTTCCACATCTTCTACATTCTTGGTAGACAGATTACTCCACAATGAAATAATATAATTATTAAATGTGGCAATCACTTTGAAACTATCTGACTGAGAACAAAGCTTACAAGGATAACTGAAAGTTGTGGGGTTTTGGTTTTTTTTTTTAAATCTGTCTTTCCAGGAACAGTGGATTGCAATCCTGAAAAGCTCGAGGTTTGTATCTCAACAGAGTAAGAACTACAAAGTGAAGATACTACACAATCTTCTATACACAAACTTCGAAACAGCAACTGTGTGCACTCTCAAGTCAAGATACAATGCAATTCGCAACTGCTGGAAAGAATGAACCCTTTCTGTATTCAGTCTGATGTCATTACTTATTCCATACAGTGCATTTATTTTGCAAGCTAAGAGGGGAAGAAAACAATTAGGGAAATTCTAACTAGTACCTTTAGCAACCTGGGAAGCAGATAAAATAAATTCTTAGACTGTGTCCTGATTGGCACCTGATGAGTGGTACTGTTCTCTGTGGACCTTCTCTGGTAAAGTGGATTGAAAGTCAGCAAATGTTTTTATGTAAAAAAAGAAATAAAAGTCTTTGTACTGGTCTTTATGACATGCACAATAAAAAAGATGGAAGTTACAAGTGGCTTGCTCATTTTTTTTTTTTTCCACTTACAGAATCATAGAATCATTAAGGTTGAAAAAGACCTCTAAGACCATCAAGTCCAACCATCTACCCAACATCATCATAACCACTAAACCATGTCCTGAAGTGCCATGTCTACATGTTTTTTGAATGCCTTCAGGGATGATGACTCCATCACTTCCCTGGGCAGTCTTCAGAAATAGTAACTGTGGTAGAACAATATAGGCAGTGAAATCAACAGCTGTGCTTCTTAACATGCACAGACATGGCTTCTATTTGGCTTCACAAAGTTTTATGTACATGCAAATCTACCTAAGCCCACATTTAATTACTTTTCCTGCCTTTCATAGTCAGGTGACTCCTGGGAGAAAAAAAAAACAAGATGTATTAATTTCTGCAGAAATACCAAAACTTATTTTGTTATCATGTAATTGCCAATGCTGCTGTAGGAGAAACAGAGTAGTAAATACTTACTTGCTTAATTAAATGAATGCTGAAATTCTCAAAACAGATGCTGGGGCAGGTACATTGAATTTCTATTCACAGCCTTGCACAAAATACAGCATGATGGATATTAAGAGGAACAGCATAGTTGTTTACTATTATTCCCGTGGATAAATGTTTACTGAAGCTGACCTTTATGAGTTGATCTTATATTGAATTCTGAGCAGAACAATAGGTGGATCTGAACGAAGCTCTTGGCAGATTCATCATCATGGGCAAGAAGGTCTTTGTACATGTAGCTGCTGGGTGGGGCTAAACAACCACTGCATAGCATGAAGTACCACCTGCTGTATGCAGATGACTACTTAATTAGCAAGCTAGGTCATTTAGATTGATATAAAGTATAAAGAACTTCTTGTGTAATGCTGGCAGCAGCCATGTGCTAATTTCATTATAATCCTGTTTTTGCAAACAGTAGAAGCACACTTAAATGTCTTTGAGCTTTAGGATGCTGGAAACCAAACTACACAGGTAAAATGTATGTTTGCACTACTGGTTGTTAGAAAACCTTTGATATTTTCAATTTGCATTAACTGCTTCTGGCTGGTGTGACTTGTTGAGGAATATGCTAAATATAACTGGACTTCTGATTCATACACATTTGTGAGGGGAGGTTTTCAACCAGAGTAAAGCTGGAACATAAAAAGGAGAGTTTTCCAGGTTCTGCTAAGTCAGGTGAAGGGAGCTTCATTGGCAGTAGGCAAAATTAAGAGAGCCTAAATAATAGACTTGTTCTGGTTTTCTGCCCAGCTCCTTCAAAAAATAAGAAAGGATATTTCATAATAGCTTTGTATTTGCAGAAGCACAAGTTGCTCCTCGAACAGTATTAGTGAGACAAGAGTAACTTTTTTTCACGGAGTAAGTTGGTATAGAAGAGAAAGGTTGCCATGGTGCCAGAAGTACTGTCCAATTCATCTTGAAAAGTTCCCTCACAGCTGTCTTGCTAAATTGCTTCACTTGAAAACTAAACCTCTGCAGCTGTTGCACAAAGTTAAACTATTTAGTTTCAAATGTCAGCACCATTATTCAGTCTAGGGCCAGCAGGAACTTGGGCATTTTCACCAGTACAATCTTTCTAACATTCGTTCTCTGTATATCTTGAAGAAGAAGTAGACAATTTGGTTTAGAATCGGCTAGACCTACCCAACCCAGGCCTGGCTACTCATCTGAGCAACAAAATTTACCTGAAATACTGAACAGCATGTTGACAACCCTGAATTCTAACACTCTGACTTTCTTACTGAGCTCTGAAGCCACAGCAAGATGTGTAATTTGTCTGATTCAGTGTTGACATTTGTAGCACACAAAAAAAGTAGCACTCACCTTAATGCTAGGACTACTAATTAGTGTTCTATGCTTCAAACAAGTGAAATATACACAAATAGGTGCACATATTTATAAACAGCTTCATTAAAAAGAAAAAAAAACAAAAAAAACCAACCCATATTCATAAGAGAACCACATCCTTCCCAATTTCTCAACTCAGAAATCAAGCGCTTTTTGGACCTTTGTATGTTGGACAACAACTGGTTGCCCAAGTCCTTAGGCATATAATTAAATTCAGCTGACATCTTTATTAATATTTTTTTCATTATCCTTACAGATTTTTCTCTACATATCAAACTATGAAAGTCTGCAATGCCGACATGCATGACAATCCACCATGTTAAAATCACACACACAGAGTACATATTTGAATCATAGAATCATTAGGGTTGGAAAGGACCTCTAGGATCATCGAGTCCAACCTTCATCCTGACATCTCTCTATCCAGCAGACCATAGCCTCAAGTGCTACGTCCACTCATTTTTTAAACACCTCCAGGGATGGTGACTCCACCACCTCCCTGGGCAGCCTGTTCCAATGCCTAACCACTCTCTCAGTGAAGAATTCCTTCCGAATATCCAATCTAAACCTCCCCTGACGCAGCTTGAGGCCATTTCCTCTCGTTTTATCATTAGTAATTTGGGAGAAGAGCCCAACACCAGCCTCAATGCAACCTCCTTTTAGGTAGTTGTAGAAAGCAAGAAGGTCTCCTCTCAGTCTCCTCTCCTCTAGACTAAACAACCTCAGTTCCCTCAGCCTCTCCTCGTGAGGCATGCTTTCCAGACCCCTCACCAGCTTCGCTGCCCTTCTCTAGGCCCGCTCCAGCATCTCCATGTCCTTCTTGTACTGTGGTGCCCAAAACTTGTGGGCTCCCTTACCAGCTGAGTCAGGCAGTTATCTTCCACACACTCCAGGAATCTCCTAGACTGTTTCCTGTCTGC
>JAAGNO010031290.1:7674-18193 GCA_033439905.1 Ceryle rudis
GAGCGGGGCCCTTCCTGCTGCCCACACGATGAGAAAAGGGGGAAAAGAGTGGAAATCCTTCCCTTTGCATCACCGGTATCTATTTCTTTAGCAGTTTCCAAAGAATCAACCATTCCCTCGCTTAACTTCCCCCAGGAAAACCGACGGGTTAACCGCCTTCCTAATTTTTTGTATTTTTTTCCCCCAATCCCTCTCCCCGTTAATGCAAAACGGCAAACAAAACGTTATTTTCGTGTATTGAAAATGTTCCCGAATTATTCTTCGATAAAAGGTCAGAAATCGTGGCAGCATTTGTCTCCCGTAATTATTTTCAGAGCATTTATTTTTTTCCTAAAGAATAATAAGCTTATGAGACTCATTCTCCCCTTTCCCTTTGTCCACTCGCTCTGTGAAGACTCTCTTCTCCCGATTATTAATGGGTTTGGCAAAGCTTTTCCCGCACTTTGGAGGAATATACTCGCAAATGAAAGCATCTCGTTGATGGATGAGGAGCTGGGCTTTAAATCAGTCCCTACTGATACAAATTATTTTAATATGCCCCTGTTATGATTTATTTCAAATTTATGAAGTAGTGAGCTGTGTTGTAAGACTTGATTAGGGAGGTTGGTTGTCTACAAAGTTATAAAGTCTTCGAGGGGAGGTTTTTTTTTTTTGGAACAGCTTATTACAGATTCAGAACATTCACAACGGTGTTGCCAAGGCTGTGCGTATCAAGGAAAAGTAAATCTTTTTTCCCTTGACCCGTACCCTGCCTCTCCTCCACGCCAGAGAGGAAATTGATAGTGCCATGAAAATCAGCAGGCATTCTTTGTGCATTTAATACTGGTTCTGCTGCTCCATCAAGAAACAAAACACAAACAAACCCCCACAAATAATGCAGTCCAAACACAAACACAAAATCTTAGTGCTTTTTCTTTTTCTTTTCTCCCCCACCCCCCTCCAGGATAATAAGGGGAAGAAGGCATGGAGAGACAGATAAGGTTCTGTACTGTGCACAGGTTACTTCCCAGGGGGTGAGGCTCTTGTCCTGCTGGGTGCCGTGAAGGGGAGACACTTTCTGCTTTGTGCACCTTACAAAGACATCAGAGGTACCATGATAGGCTGGGCTGTCTCCAGTGGCTTCTGCCCTTCGCTGTCACTCCTGGAGCTGGGAGGAAAGTGCTGTTCCTGAGGTATGCTGGATCGAGCCCATGTAACCGTGTCCGAGGACACGGCAGTCGAGTCGAGCCATTCCCAGCTGCCTGTGAGGACACTGGTGCTGGAAGTGAGCGTGCAGCAAGCTTTGCCCGCAGGAAGCTCTGGCCTGAGCACTCCTCAAGGCCAGTTTGGGTGAGGTTCATCTGAACAGCTGATGAAGGTGGTGTGAGGTCAGCTGGCTGGTGCTCTACGGCCTGGACAGGGCCTGAAGGCAGGAATCTGCAACTGGCAGGCAGTGCCAAACTCACGAGGGTGATACCCTCTGCAGCCTTCCAGTGAGATGCAGAACTGGGTATTTATTAAGGGCCTGAATGTCTGTGCTGTCTTTGACCTGCTGTGTAAAGCTTTGCCCAGTCATACATGAAATACACCCAGGGCCCTGGTTTAACAAGCCTGCACTTTTCTGTCATCATCAGCACTGGACATAAATCAATTGCACAGTCTTGGCTATGAAAGGTATGACTGGAACCTCATCTGGCTCGCTGAACTGTCTCTGTGCCAAGGCCTCGGTACCCTGCTGGCCTGGACTCTGTTCCAGATGAAGCACAATGTATTAACTGTCTTTGGTGATCATCAGCTCTCAGAGAGGAGGAACATTAATGGAAGCACAAGAAGAGGATGCATGGCACTAAACGAATGCATTTGATGTGTGTAAAGTATCTGCTCAGCATCCGGGTGGTGCCTTTTGGGCTCTGTCTCTGCAAGATCAGAGTATTTCAGGTCAGTATCAGCATTATTTCAACAGCTTAACAGCCTAAATTTTGTTCCTTCTGAAGACCTTGGTATGAGTTTAAAACTCAGGTCATAAAATTTGGCTTGTACCAGCTACTTGAACATAAAAACTTAATGCAGTGATCAGAGGTCAACAGCACCAAGCTGAAACTGCTGGTGTTTCTGCCAGTAAATTCAGAGCTGCCCGTCTCCCGAAATGTCCTCGTTCTTGTTCACTGAATGGAGAGCTTGTGAAAGGTGCCAGGGAGAGGCCCTGGGAGAATGAGCCCTTGTGTTTACTCCTAAGGTGGGGAATGGCGAGGGAAATTTCACCCTGCCGAGGTTCCTTCCCTTCCTCATCTCGAGGGATGGGAATCCAGTGTCTGTAATCTACTTGATCTCCAGTCTGTGATAAATGGTCTGACCTGCAATGGGTCTTGCTTGTTGGCTTGTTATATTTTTGTGGGGGTGTTTGTTTGTTTTTTTTTTTTTTAGCAAAATCAAACTTCTGTTTGGCCTTAGACCTGCTGGACTCATTTTATACAACACCAGAGAAAATTTATTCTCAGAATCTACCAGCTCGGGGAAAGTCAGGCAGTAGCGTGAGCTTCCTCTGCCCTCAGATATGTCCAACTTTATTATATTTCTCCCTTTTGGCTCAATCTTCTTCTATGGTGTGGCCACATTACTGCATAAAAGGGGAGTGGGGGGAAGCATTCCAAGGATATTTACTCACGAGCTTATTTAAAACATCAAAAATGTGGAGGTTTTTGTCTGTTCAGCTCCTACAAGACAAAGCAGACAAAGTCGGTTGCAGAACTTCTCCTGATATTACTGCAAAAGGATTTTAATAAAAATTAACAGCACACACGCAAAGGCTCCCAGCAAGATAAAAATTCCCCTTGATCTGCTGATAGGAAGGAATCTAGGAGAGTGGCAGATCAAAGGCAGAACAAAGGCCAAGCCCTTGAATAACAAAAGCAGCTACTTCTCCTCTTCATCAGTCCTCAAAGTTAAATCTCCTTCCTATGTTCTTCGGGGCATAAGATTTCTTACAGTAATTTCCAGAAATTCAGTGTTTCGAGTAGCACAACAACCTGAGGAACTTGGGCAAAAGGGGTAGGTTTGTTTTTCATAATGCTTCTTGGAGGCTCCGCATCTTTCAATTTCTTATCAGTTTTGAAATACAAGGCACGAAGTCTCTAGCATCGTTGGGACCAAAAGGTTATCAGCATGTAAATACCTGAGCTGGGGAGACATGTTTGAGAAAGAACAGATAACATTTTAAACATACTTATAGTCTGCATCCTTTCCAGCTTTTATCCCAGTTTCACCTGAACTTTCACAAGTCAAGGTGTGCTTCTAATAACCAGCAGATAAAAAGGGTTTATCTCAGCTCAAGAGCAATAGAACCAGCGCTGTGACCACCGCCGTTATTTACCTTTTGTTAGAAAGCATCACCCAGCTCTGTCTTTTAAGGAAGGGTTTTTAAATCTGAAGCTGAGAATGTGAAACTACCGGCCAGCGGTAACAGGGCAACCTGCGTAACGGGGGTTTTACCGTATCTCTGACAGGCGAGGAAAGGGAGGGAAAAGATGAGAACGTGGCTTTCTCTTTCCTGCACAGGCAAAACCAGAAAGAAAACCTAACTCTTCTGGTTCTCAGAAGTAATCACTAGAAAATGTCAATTCTTAAGAAGACCATAGGTCTTTCTATCTGGAAAGGAAACACATCAGCCCAGAGACCAAGACTTCCCGTCAAAATAGGTAAATGACAGCTGAAACAGCCAAAGGGTGAGGCAGAGGGAGAAACCAGCTCACAGAGTATTTTCTCCCCATCTGTGGTAAATGCCTTGACATCAAAAACTGGAGGGGAGGGGCTTGGTGGGGAAAGGAACACAAAAGAGAAACCTGCACTTCTTGAAATGCTGAATAGACCTTGCGGGATTTTTGATCACCTCAGGAGACTGGAGGCCTTGCTGTCCAAACTGGTCTTGGAGCTGGTAGGGTGAAAGAGCCTCCGGGAACTGGTCCCTAAGGGCAGTGAGTTAAAAACTAATCAACTTACCAACCCCATGGCAGAGCTATCCTTCGCACTGCTGTCTCTAGCAGCCTCGGCCAGGAAGGGGTGGTGAGAGGGCACAGAAGTCCCTCAGATCCAAGGGAAGGAGACTGAGTTAAATTCAGCTTTTGCCCCTCCCCTTCCACCCATGCAGAAGTGGAGAAGCTGATACCCAGACAAGGCTGATCAAAATCCTGGTACTAAATCATAAGTCAACTGAGTGTGTCACGATTTGCACGAGTTTCTCACACAGGGAAGATCTGGGAGCTCATATGCTGCTGGTGGCGTTTAGACCAGTGCAGAACGGGGCTCTCTAATAAATCTCCTATTTTGTTTATTTATTTTGTGTGTGTGTGTGTGCAGCCAGCTTCATAGTATGTCTCATAAATCTCTGTTTTAAAAGGATCACACGTTTGTGTTTTATCTCTGGTATGTGCTACCCCCTGTTTTCCCCACTCACAGCATATTAGCCTCACACAGGTGGGGAGAAAGCAAAATAAACATTATCAAACAAGGGCATCAAATATTTAGTGTAGAGGTTTCTGAGTGCTTCAGGATGAGTGGGGCTGTTTAGATATCAGATGTTCTCCTGCCAGGTCAAATGAACCACTGCTGAGTAATGGCTGAGTTCCCTCAGCCACCTTTGGCCATCACTGCATTATCACCCCTGCCCTTTAACTTTCTGTCCAGGGCAAGAATCACTTTCTTAATCCAGCATCTCAGCCTGAAGCTGTTTCAGCTGAGACAGGGGATTGTTTACAGAAGGTGCCGGCTCCCTCCCCTCCACCTGGTTTCTGTCTGGGCCACGCTGTTAGGGCTGAGGGCAATACATCATTTATCTTGGCCTCATTTCACAGGCAGGTCCTGCTGTCATTGTGCTGGTGGTGTCTGGAGGTGCAGCATCCTGATAAGCTCGCTCAGCTCTCCGGTGGGCGAGCAGCCGCCCGGCAGTCAGCAGATGATCTGTGCTTTGCCCGATACCCCCCTGTGCACAGAGTGCTGCAGGACACGGGATCCAGCTGGCAGGGGTAACGGGAGTTTATGCAAAAGGGTCAAGTGGTTCTTGTGTTCAAGGGACCAATAGATACTAAATAGGGGGGATTTTCTTTTTCTTTCTTTTTTTTTTTTTTTCCCCACCTATCCTAGGAAAAAGGCCGGGGGAAAGATGGGAAATTTGTGCAGGTCTCGAGGCTGATTTAAACCGGGTGTAACCCAAATAGAAGGCATCCTTAGCTTTTTCAGACAGAAATGAGTAGGCATACGGGTCAAATATTTAATTAAAGTGATTGCTGTTAAGCTAGAAGCACTGTCAATATCTGGTAATGCAGAAAAGGAGGGAGAGAGAAAGGGAATATTCAGACACCGAGTGTTGTAAAGTTTATCAGCTCAGAGGATATAAACCAGCCTTTGGCTAACGGGTGCCCGGGAGAAAGTTTCCTTGTGGGTAGGTGATTTGGCAATGCATTTGCAGAGGTTTCTCGTACCTTCCAGTGCATCAGGTGCCGTGTCTGCTGGAGAGAGTTTCAACCCAGAAGAAACAGACACTGGAACTCCTGTCACTTTTCTATGCCCTGTCGTAAGAAAACCAGTGAACAGTTGGTGGTGGGAAAGCTCAACTGAAACTGCAGGTTCTGTGGGATACTTTCCAGGGTACTGCAGAAATCTGCAGCTATGCAGAAGGGTGCTGGCCTCAGATACATCTATTTTAAAATACTGTGAGTTCACTGTCACGGGGAAGGGGCACTATATACAGGAGACGCTATGCCAAGCCAGTACACGTGTTGGAATGGGGTAAAGAGGGCGATGAACCCCACTCGCGTACACCTTAGGACTCAGCCCCCTGCTGTCTTTTCCTCTCTGACAGCATTTTTACCTCTGCAAACCCTCCTTCACCACTGTGAAAACACAGAACATGCAGGTCACACAGGAAGGACAAGGCAACAGACAACCAGGCTCAGTGCCTTTAAAATGGTCTATTCTAAATCACACATGCCCGCTTCTCTCATCATATTGATTTCCTTTTTCTCCACAAGTGCTCCTGGCTGCTGAGAAGCTGGCTGAGGCTTTGAAATCTTTGAGTAACTAATATATTGTGTCAGTTCGCGACATTTCATAGAAAGAAAAATGGCAGATCAGGAAAGCAAGCCCAGACTGTTTGCTTAGATTGAAAAAAAGAGGCTGTGTCAGTAGGATGACAAACACGGTCATCTTTCCAGCTCAGAAATGCAGGCTCATCTTGTTCATAAAGACCAACGTTCTGGTTTTGACCAGCTTTTGGGTCACTTCACAAAGCACTGAACAGTCGGACTTCAGTTGTATGAAGGGGCAGAGCGGGATTTGCTAGGGTTAAGAGAGCCGGAAAGAGGAAGGGCTGGATAGGAGAAGAGTTGCCGGCATGAGGATGGACTGCTGATAGCTGTCAGACTTGACTGTAGATGCGAGTGGGGACAGCAGAGAGTTCAGCAGGAAAAGGTCATTGCCATTGTCAGGTCTGGGGTTGTGAGATGGCCGAAGTGGCCGCGGTCGCTGCGGGTTTAGCTGCAGCCACCCTGGCAACCGCAGAGAAAACCTGAGGACCACCAGAGCAGCTGTCACGATGGAAGGGGCTGCACGGTGTTCTCACACAGCTACAGGCGAAGGACCGAGTGCTCTGATGGCTAGAGAGGTGGAGTTTTGCGGAGGTTAGATCTTTTCCTTCTTTAGTGTGAGTTCATTTCTCCAAGTCAAAACCGTAATTTAAAGTTTAAAAACCCAGGTAGCCATGGGGCTGCCTGGTCCACCTGCTACAGTACCTGCTTCCCTCAGTGACTGTGAAGCAGGCAGAAAGCGCCAGCTCAGAGGCTGGCATCTCCCACACCCACCAAGACTCACCTGGAGGATTGTCCATATCGCTCCCTCTGTGGAGTGACCAGGCTGCCTAAGGCACTATTTTAAAACTTGTTATAAGGCTTTAAATATTTTCTCCTTTTGCCTGGATGGAGTTTTGGGTGGAAAAAAAAGATTTTCTTTTAGAGTTGGGATGATTTCCCTTAGACCACCAAAGCTTTGCAAGGAAGAACAGCATCTCCAAGAAACGGCCAGCTTCAGAGTTTGGTCTGTGCAGATCTGCCCCTTTCCACACTGACACTACGGCACACTGACAACGTTGAGAATTTGTTTTCTGAACACCTGCTTTTACAGACAAGATGCAGATAAACAGCAGTGGCCCCTCTTAATGAACACAGCAGCATCTCCAGATAAACTGTCACCACTTATGTCATGCCCAGCTTTAGGATCACCAGACGGGGAAATGCCTCAAAGCCTGTGAAAACATCTTCCCCTCTTCTCTCCCCCTTCCCGAAGTCAGAAACCACAGGAGTAGTTCTCTAGGGTGTTTTCTGAGCAAAGCTGAGAAGAGATTGCTTCCACCTAATCTACCCCCGTGTGATTAGGATGCGCGAGCTTCTAAATCCTTCCAGTTCCCGGAGCACAGGTTGGTTCTAAGATCAAACAACTTTCCAGTTCCTGGTTTCCCACTCTGTGGGACCCCTGGGCATCAGGCTGTTTCCATAAGGGTGTTATGTTGGCTGTTTACTCCCATGAAAAGCAAGAAGAGCTGTTATGCCTCAAGTGAGCTAGACATTTTTAAATCCATCCACGGAAATCTGAGAGCACTGGATGTAAACCTGTGTGGGAACCACGGTCTCTACACAAGAAAAGACCAGATGAGGTTGAAAACGTCACTCATCCTACACCTTCTCCTGCTTCATGAGTCTTGGAGCTTGAAGCTGCTGCGGTCACAGCGGCTGTTCCACCACAGCGCGAAGGAGAAGAAACTCCCAGACCTCGTCTTTGGCTGATGAGGTTTTACCGCCTTCCAAAATAGGAAATGTTCTGGGCTTAAACATATTTTTGCTCTTCTGTGCTTGAACATAAGGTCCTGCCTCAGGAGAACAGCTTCTAGGTATTGTGGCAGCACACGTTAACCATCGGGATAATCAGGAATCTGGAGACGGAGTCTGTGGCTGTCACAAGGGCATTGCTGAAAGAATTTGACATTTATACCAGACTTATACAGATAAGTAAATATCAGAGTTTTGGGGCTACGATCGAGAAAGCTAAACTAGCCGTATTATAAACCTCATCTGCCTGGGGAGACCGGCAGCCTGACTTTCATTCCTGTTAAGGTCCCTGGACATAAATTGCTTTCGCACACGCTTTCTTTTCCAAGCCGGAGAATTGTAAAGGCAGTTTCGTAAATGAGAATCAGGCCATCACTATGAACGTTATCCATGCCTGCAAATGTTTGCCAAGCTTCAGCCCCCCTGTAACATCTGCCGGGGAGAAAAAATTTGTGAGCCTCAGCAGTTGAGGGCTTGGGGTTTTTTAAAAGCCACATCAAGGTCCTGTTAAGCTTTGTTGTGACTGCTAAGCTTATTGCCAATGAGTGCATTTCTTCGGACGACATCACAAGGAAATGTGAAATGGAGCAGAGATTAAAGCACGGGCGGATTTTGAAAAATGTAGAGACTGGTTTAATGCAACCAGGTGGAGACTGTCCAGCGCTTGTAGCTTTTCTAGGCCCCTTTGTTAAACATCTCAGTCTTCTCACTTCTGATTTGAAAAGAAACTTCTCCCCATTATTCTCTGTGGTTTACAAGAGGTCAGCGGAGCTGGGCCAATGTACACGAGCCCAAAATCTAGTTCGTTTAAGTGCTGTTTTCTCAGCGCTGTTGTGACACGCACCTGAGATTCATGCAGTCTTGTAGCCTCTGAAGATCTGTCTAAAAGCCATATGTACCGTTGTCAGTCCTTTGTCTCCTCTTTCCGTGCTTTCCTACTCAGCCTGCCTCTTCCTTTTGTCTCTGCTGCATTGATGTTGTTCTGCAGCCAGAGCTCCTGGCTGCTCCATTCATGGCTAAGTTTAGATGCCTCAAAAAAGACACTTGGAAGAGGAAGAACATGCCCCACAGCCGTAGTAAGTTTACCACCCATCTCGGAAGAGGGGGCCCACTACCCTTTTTACCCACTGGGGTAGAATCCACGTTTCAGTTACATGCGCTCAGATGCCTGTGTGAAGCAACATTAGATTGACAGTGTTGCCTCCCTCTGCTGTAAGGTTTAGTTTGAATCGGTAACTTAGCTCCAAAAGGAAAGGACAAGGCTCTTCAGATAGCACGGGCTGATAATCTGGGATCCTAAAATTCAACCACCACGGACTTTGTCCATACTTTGCCACGAATCCAAAGGCCTCAGTTGCGTTTTGCTCCGTATCCCACCCTCGTACACAGACAAAATGGGATTCCGGGCTTGGCAAGAATTTGGAGAACAGTCCGGAGCCTCTCTAAGTGCGCATGGTGTTCGAGTTCAAACGCTGTTCACTTCTGCCCGCAGAGACCGCGTGGCTGTCAGCAAGCTCTCGGCAGGAATCTCGCCTCACTCTGGAGAAAGGGGACACTGGGTCCTTGGCACAAACAATCCCACGAGCTGTGCAGGAATCAAAGCAGCTCAGCTAACGAAAAGGAACACCAGTAAATCCCCGTCTGTGTTGAGTGAGACAGAGAAAAGAGGCATTAAATGAAATCGGAAAACCGCCTGTGATGGCAGCTGAGGACGTGCCGGTCAGTCTGGTGGGTGTCTCTGCCCTTCGCAAATTCTCAGCGGGGACGCCTTCTAACGACTTGAAATTCAGAAACTGCCGTGAGGCACTGGGCTAGGATTTCGAACACCTCGAGTCTTTCAAGGATGAGGTCATTTCCCCTTCCCCCTCCCCAAACGCACATATTCCTCATCACAGTTACTCCTCTGGAAGTTTTTCCTTTGGCTATACCATTTTTCCAAAGTTGGGAGGAAAAAAACAAAAAAAAAAAACCCGCAAAGAAAAAACGCAGGAGACATTTCAGAGGTGAGACTGGCCAGCTGGCAGTTGATTTATGAAGTGCTGAAAAGCATCTTTGGAGGTGTCATTTATCTTAAAGCTCTCAGCCTAAATAAACAAAGAGCCCCCCCTTCCTAATTATAGTTACAGTAGAAACAACCCCGAAGCCTAATAGCTGGCATCGGAAAACAGATCCCTTCGGCCATCCAGCCCACAGATGCTCCCTGCTGGATCCCTGCTTCCAGATCTTCCTGGATCCAGCTAACCTGGCCCTAATCTCCTTCACCTTCCAAACAGGAAATCAGATCAAAAGCAACAGGGAAACCAAATCCAAAGCAACAGAGCCATCTCAGTCCTGCTGAGGAACTGCAGATCCACAGTGTGCTGGCAGGGAAAACTTGCCCCATTACCGGCGTTAGGTCCTACCCAAAGAGCACAAATGCCCCCTGGGACTTTATGTTTAATGTTGACTGATGTGGCGTTTTCCTGGGTTTTGCTGCATTTACCAGCACGAGGCATCTTACCTCCTGTGTGGGCTAAAGAAGGATAATCATAGGATTATAGGATTGTTCTGCCTGGGAGAGCCCTTTTGAGCTCCTGGAGTCCAACCATCCCTAGCACTGCCATGGCACCACTGACCCCTGGCCCTCAGCACCACAGCTCCACGGGGGGCTTGGAAACCCCTCCAGGGAT
>JAAGNO010031291.1:24462-44531 GCA_033439905.1 Ceryle rudis
CTCCAGATGAGCTCTGTTCCAGAATTTATCCTTATACTTGTTGTAATGTACAGGTCACATTAATATACTTTATCTGTCACCTTTATTCTCCCAATATTCACCAGGTATTTGCCACTGTAAAATTAATTGTTTGCCCATTACTATGGCTCTAATTTCACTAGAACCCATTATCTGCCCTCAGATTGGTATCAGAAGCTCCATCTGACAATAGAATGCAAGATACTGTTATCAGAATGAGCACAGTAGCCAAAATGCATGTTCAGGAAGTACTTGTACTGTAACTGTCAGGTGTTATGACACAAGAGTTTAATATTTCACTTTGCTATATTTGTGTCAGAGGCTAGAGCCAATTCTTATGACCAGCTGAGTTAATATCTGCATAATTGCATAAAGCAGTTCTTAATGGTGTGCTTCATTAAGAAGACAATTCATTAAGAAGACATTGTCCTTGCTACTAGTCAGTGCTTTTAAACCTCTAAGCTGCAGAGCAATTCAAGGAAAACCTCAAATCAGACCATCTCCTGCAGGGTGAACGTGGTCCTCCTGGTGAAAGTGGTGCTGTTGGTCCTGCTGGTCCCATTGGAAGCCGCGGTCCATCTGGCCCACCAGGCCCTGATGGTAACAAGGTATGCCTTTTCCAGCTGCCATTGAATTCCTGATGAAAGACATCTAGAACCTTCTTTCCTATGAGCATGAGTGATTACTGCTAACAGGTAGTTATCTATACACCATAGCCTCTGGGTCGTTTCTTCAAGTGGTAGAGTTCCATCCCAGATAGTCTACTCTAATATTAAAGGTATTTATATTTAGTACTACTGATGATGGGAGGGGAACTCCACTTTGGACTCAGTTTGAATACAGCTTGTCACCTGGGTATGTTATTATTCTGTTTTGAGATAGGGTCTGAGATTTTGGCCAAAATTCATGCTGACTTCTATTTATACCCACCTCTGTGTATACACAGTTCTTGTATCTAATAAGCAACACTTCCCCCAAAACTTTAGCACCATAATGAGTGATTATCTACCAAAATAATGTTGGCTTGATGCTGACTGAATAAGAGTCTTTAGTTTTCAAGATTTTAATGGGCAGTCTTTCTACAGAAGTTTAGTTTGGAATATGGGACACCCTAAAACCTCAGGAACCCACAGAATCAGAGTGAGTGTTCATGTCTGGCATCTTCACTAGCTTAAGTACAATAGCTTAAGACTAAATACTACTACACACACTGTTTACAAGCAAGCAGAATGATGGGCAAAGTGGTAATGACAGAATATTGTTCCAAATGCTGTGAATGATTTGACCGTGTCTTACATGATACGCTGTTGCTGCTAGGGTGAGCCTGGCAATGTTGGTGCTGCTGGTGGTCCTGGTCCTGCTGGCCCTGGTGGAATCCCAGGAGAGAGAGGTGTTGCTGGTGTTCCAGGAGGCAAGGGTGAAAAGGTAAGGTGGACAACCTGCTTTGGTACTGCACGCACAGGTTTGGGAGATGCTTGAATAATCTGGAGGTTATTCCAATGCAACTTTTACTTACTGTGAAACTGTATTACTTAGTAGTCAGTAAGTAGAGGTTTTGTTGGTCTAACAGACTTACAGTCCTTTCTAAGGTTGTATTTTTGTCTTTTCTCAGCATTTGGAATTGGTTTAAGTAGCAGTTAGCTCTTCACAGGATTGGTTAACAATGAGCTTGTCTTTACCAAAGAAATACTAAAGTTGTCTTTGAGTACAGGCTTTATAGTAGGAATGGGCCTACTGATCACAAAGGACTGAGTCTCTGATCAAATCCTTGACTGGTCTAGGTGCAGTGAATCTAAGTACATCAGTTATGAAAATGTTGTGATTATATCCGTTTTCTATAAAATCTGAAAACATTTTGGCCAGTGTAAGCCCTTATATAAAGTTGTGAAGTCTTGTTGCAAGTTCTGTTGCTAAATCTACTTTAACCATATAACAAGATAACCAATCTTAGAGATAAGTATATACATCTCATTCCGTAGTCTCTTTCTGTTCATTATTTAAACTCTAACCTCAGATTTCTAGAACTGCTTTATTTGACTAAAAAATCCATGGTCATTTAGCATAAATGGAGTTGTAAGGAAATTAAGATGAAAATTATTCACAACTTTTTATAAAACACAATGTACTGACATCCATATTAATGTGGAAGAGTAGGATGTACTAAAAAAAAAGAGAACAGAGTGCTGGTCTGATTACTTGGTATTAGTCATGGCATGGGTATAACTTCTAGTTATACAAAACTTACGGCATTCTATGTGACCACTGATACAACACAATTCATAGAATCATAAACTTGTTTTGTTTGGAAGAGACTTTTAAGATCAAGACCAACCTCTAACCCAGCACTGCCAGATCACCACTACACCATGTCCCTCAGCACCACATCTACATGTCTTTTAAATACCTTCAGGGATGGTGACTCCACCACTTTTCTGGGCAGCCTGTTCCAGTGCTTGACAAGCCTTCCTGTGAAGAAATTTTTCCTAATGTCCAATCTAAACCTCCGCTGGTGCAACTTGAGGTTGTTTCCTCTTATCCTATTGCCTGTTATATGGGAGAAGAGACTGACCCCCCCCTGGCTATGGCTATCTTTCAGATAGTTATAGAGAGCAGTAAGGTCTCCCCTCAGCCTCCTTTTCTCCAGGCTAAACAATCCCAGTTCCCTCAGCTGCTCCTCATAAGACTTGTGCTCTATGCCCTTCACCAGCTTTGTTGCCATTTTTTGGAAATGCTCCAGCACCTCAATGATCTTTCTGATACAAGCCAGGATGCTGTTGGCCTTCTTGGTCACGTGGGCACACTGCTGGCTCATAATCCACCAGGTGTCAACCAGAACCCCCATGTCCTTGTCTGACAAGCAGCTTTCTAGCCACTCTTCCACGGGCCTGTAGCACTGTTGTGACCCAAGTGCAGGACCTGGCACTTGGCCTGTTGAACCTCATACCACTTGCCTTGGCCCATCAATCCAGCCTGTCCAGATCCTTCTGTAGAGCTTCCTGACCATCAAGCAGATGAACAGTTCTACCCAGCTTGATATCTTCTGCACACTTACTGAGGGTGCAGTTAATATTACTGATATTAACCAGAACTGGCCCAATACCAAGCCCTGGGGAACACCATTTGTGACTGGCCACCAACTGGATTTAAATCCATTTGCCACCACTCTTTGAGCCCAGCCATCCAGACAGGTTTTTACCCAGCAAAGTGTATGCCCAACCAAGCCGTGAGCGGCCAGTTTCTCCAGGAGAATGCTGTGGGAAAATGTCAAAATTGTTTTTAACAGCTATTTTCTTGCTTTAAATTGAAAGTGTAGCCTGAGTACCCAAAAGAATTTCTACATATGGTTAATACTCGTTCAAAACAAAAGAGATTTTGAGGGGGGATTTATATTCATCATTGGGAATATACTAAGCAGGTTTCCTGTGAAAGACAGAGGCTTATAATTCTGAGAAGCATGTCAGTCCCCTTTGTCTGCAGATTCTCACTTTGCAAGTCAGTAATACTCAGCAGTAAGAATGAAATAATAGTCCATTCCCTCAAAAAAAGCAATTCATAAGATATGCAAGAATACTCATCAAACATTTCAAGACTTCTTTCACAGAAACTATTGTGTTTGTTACCAATATAATGCTTTTTTCCCTCTCTGTGTATTTAAGGGTGCTCCAGGTCTGAGAGGTGATACTGGTGCAACAGGAAGAGATGGTGCTCGCGTAAGTATCTTTTGCTTCTACTTGACTTCACCTTGCTACACCTGAGAACTTTGGTGACTAAGAAGGATGTTCAGGACTAAAAATTTCCAACTCAATTGCTTTTCTGCTTATATCTGCTTTTCATACAAATCAATATGATTTTGTCACTCCTTGTTCAGGGAAGATTGAATCTGGGAGGAGAGAGAGAAGAGTGATCATCTCATGCACACAAGCAGTGATATTACATGAGCAGAGAGCCTTGTAAATTCACAGACAGTTGTTCAGTGTGACATTATCCTATTTAATTTCACAGGCTCAGCCCAGACAGCTAATTCAGGCAGCCTGAAAAGTCACACAAAATCACCATTAATTTGAGATTTTGTCTGCCTGGCTTAGAATTCATACTTTGGAAGGAAAAAATAACAGATTTTGTTTGATAAAATTGTGTGTCCTCTGTATTGAAAACAGCTGCAAAAAAGTCACACGCCTGTTTCAGGGAGGAAAGAGAAAATATATTAAAAGTAGTCACTGCTGCTTAGATTTTGTTAGAAATGGTGTCCTGTTTCTTGCCCTGTAGGGTCTCCCTGGTGCTATTGGTGCTCCTGGCCCTGCCGGTGGTGCTGGTGATCGGGTAAGTCTACTCTTTGGATGAAAAAGTACCTTCTTTGATTATACAGTTTACCCACGTGTTAATATTTGAGTTCCGTAAAAAACAATTCCATCTTTCTAGTGTGCGTGAGTTTTTCCGATTTGGGAGGCAAGGGTTATTGGGACTCTAGAACTATTCAGTGGTGCCTGCCATAGCACCCCAAGCCTTTTCCTAAAAGAGCTGGCAAGGGATGCACATCTACATGGCAGCAGGTTATATGGGGAGAAGATCCTGATTTAAGCTTTGTCTGAATTCTTCCCAGCTGCGGCTAATCTCCACCATCCTCCTCAGACTGTGAGAAGAGGTTTTCATATGGCGATGAACAACTAACTACACATTAGCTCAGAATTATTCTTTATCCTGACTGACTACCATTAGAAATTGTTAATACAGGGCAGGTCAAACCAGAAGCATTTTCAGTAACACCCTCTCCGTTGAGACACAGGGAGCCTCACTATATGCATCTGTACCATAAGATTGCCCCTATTGTCACTGCAGTGAGGCCTTCGCCCACAGTGTCTTCATAGTTTCTGTCATCTGTTTTAGGGTGAAGGAGGTCCTGCTGGTCCTGCTGGTCCTGCTGGTGCCCGTGGTATCCCTGTAAGTAGGAATTTTTACAACTATTCCTGTGTCAAAGACGTGACATTCAGAAAAATGTCCTTTGAAAGCCCAATCCATCCACTCCTCTCTTCCTTGTCCTCTCTTAGGGTGAACGAGGTGAGCCTGGTCCCGTTGGTCCTAGTGGATTTGCTGGGCCTCCTGTGAGTATTGTTTGCACTTTGCTCTCATTGACGCCACACCATTCCTCTCCTTCCTTTGCACATGCTTTACCAACTCCTTGTTCTGTGTGGTTTTCTGCCCATAGGGTGCAGCTGGTCAGCCTGGTGCTAAAGGAGAACGTGGACCTAAAGGACCTAAGGGTGAAAGTGGACCAACAGGTGCTATTGGACCAATTGGTGCTTCTGGACCACCAGTAAGTGAGCTGTGTCTTTGTAACATGCATAGTTCTTAGCTGTGCTATACAACCAATATGTTAGCCTGAAGGCCTTGAATTTGAAAAGGTAATTAAAAAAAGAAACATAATTCCAAACTGGACTGTGAGGAAAGTTGCTGTATTGATTTTTGCATGTTATATAAACTTTGTCAGTCCATTTATGTGGGCTCACATTGTGAGTCTGGAACTGAAATGAAGAGGAAAAAAATAATAATTTCAACTTGGCCTGAAGATCAGCAAAATCAGTCTATTCAGTGGGTGATTGTGGGTAAATTCTGAGCCAAGGATGTTGATACCTTCCTCTCAAAGACAGGTGTTGCAGTCTGATTTTCAAACCCAGTCATCCAGAAGCATATGTGCAAATTTGTCTGTGCACTCACTTGTACACAGACTTTCCATGTGCTAACAAATTTATAGCCCAGAGGTATATACAACTTCACATGCATGCAGCCTATTAGTGGGGAACTGGTTGAAATGATACAGAAAATGAGGCTCTGGTATTTCAAATACTATAAAGTGTTGCAGGATAACATGGCTTGGGGTTCTTACTGTATGATTCTAATAGAGCGATACCAGGCCCTTGCACTATGTGGTTGTATTAGTTATACAGAGCAAACAGAGGACTTGCTGATCTTTGCCTGACTGTATTTCACATTTTGACTTCCAGATTTGCTTCAATGCATATAACATTTGCAAGGAAAAGTCATTTGAATCATAAATGCCTTATGCATCTCTTCTCAGCCCTTACAATACTAATTTAAAATGTCTGTGAGAATTTAATGCCCTAGTATCGGGACAGTAATTGTGATTTTGTGCCCAGTCCTCCTCCTGTTAAAGTAAAAAGCAAAATAGCCCTTAACTGTCATGAGAGTAAGACTGACCCCTTACTCTAAATAGGGAACATTATCAGTTTTTTTCTTAATTCATCTGTCTTTTTCAATCCTTCATACATAGGGTCCTGCTGGTGCTGCTGGTCCTGCTGGCCCTCGTGGTGATGCTGGTCCTCCTGTAAGTCTTCAGGCCTTTGGAACTGACACTGTTGCTTCTCATGAAGTCATTATTTCCTTTAAACCAAATTTCCTTTTCATTTTTATGTTTAGGGTATGACTGGTTTCCCTGGCGCTGCTGGAAGAGTTGGTCCTCCTGGCCCTGCTGTAAGTAATTAATGAAGAGGTTCTAATGGGAGAGAAGTTGCACTGGTTAGGGATAATCCTCATTTTTGTTATATTGACACAAATTTCGACTGCACTGGAATGACCTCAGGTCCTTATAGGACTGCATGAGATAAGAAAAAGTCTCTTAACTGTTTAAATTCCCAGAGTGGGAGTTATACATTTAATTTGTGGGTTTTTTTACAATCCATCAAGAATCCCTGTGCTTTTTGAGGTGCCCAGTCATTTGTAAAAATCTGTGTTTAGTTTGCTTTTTTTTTTTCCCCATGAGTAACTGCAAAACCAGTGATTTTGAGTGGAATAAGAAGATCACGTGCTATCTGAGAAAGAACGTTAACTTGCATCCGCACTTTCTCAGGTATCATAGAAATGTCTGGGTTGGAAGGGACCTCTAGAGGTCATCTGGTCCCACTCCCCTGCTGAGAGCAGGGACATCTTCAACTAGAGCAGGTTGCTCAGAGCCTCATCAAGCCTCAAGTATCTGCAGTTCCAGACCCTATGTCAAGCATGGCAACCTCTCATTGTGTTTAAGAATGTGAATCCCTGCTTCTTTATTTTTCAGCCAAAAATTCTCATTTCAAATTTTTCTTTTCAAAGATGTTCCAACCATTACCAAAAGGCACTCTTCCTTTAGATACCCTATGTTTAAATATGTTGTAAATGGCAGCATCCAAAGCAAATAATCACATTGATCAAATCAGTTGATTGTCCTGTCAAGGAAAGAAAAAAGGAAAAGGAAAGAAAAAAATCTCTTAGTTCAATAATTCTACTGATTCCAGCTATCTGCTCTTAGCAAAAGCAATAGAAGTTGCTGCTTCAGAACAGCTGATAACTTGCTCATTGCAAAGCACAATTTTTGCACAAGGACATAACATGAAATTTATCTCTGTTCTTCCCAGTAAAAGGCTCTACATTGTAATGATACCATATTCATACTCAATTCTAGGGCATCACTGGTCCCCCTGGTCCTCCTGGCCCAGCTGGCAAAGATGGTCCTAGAGGTCTACGTGGCGATGTTGGTCCAGTTGGCCGTACTGGTGAACAAGGTATTGCTGGCCCGCCTGGTTTTGCTGGTGAGAAAGGCCCATCCGGAGAGGCTGGTGCTGCTGTAAGTTACTGAGTATCACATCTCATTAAAAATGTTTCTCTCAGTGTAAATGTTATGGCTTCTAGGATAATTTTGGTATTTGTGAAGGCTTTTTCTCTTTTATCCACAAATTTAGCGAAGTTTTTAAGTAGAAGCTCTGCTGAGACATAAGAAATAGTTTATAGATATGTTTGACAACCATACCATAAAAAATGAACCTGATCTCTGGGTCAGGTTTTTCTTGCTTTTTTTTTTCTTGTGGTGAGTAGCACCTTTTCTCTGCAAATAGCCCAAATGAAAGCCACAAGGCTAACTACAAAATCAATTGCTATTTCATCCGAGAAAGGGAAGCAGAGTCTCCTGCTCTGAAATTGAGCATTATGGGTGGAAAAAGGAGGAAAATGTGAACATCAATTTAGAACAATCTCCGTTCATTTCTGCGTCAGAAACTCTATCTTTTAGGGATCAGAAGGTTCAAGTTCTCTGGCCCCAGGTTGAATTAGAATTATGCAAATACATTAATTAATCTTGAGTATCTTTAAGCTTGCACATCCAGAATTACTGGCTTTTCTAAAGTCAGACACATTTCTGTCTTAGGGAAGTATGCACTTATATGAATTACCACTCTATTGTTTCTCAATAAAAAACCACAGACATTTCTTCTGTGATCTGCAGAAGTTGCAGCTAAGAACGAAATCTCAGGTGTCACTGTCAGACATGTATCTTAAAATTTTTAATTTAAATTGAAAACTTGCCCTTTAATGTCCAGTATAAAGCAATACATTATATATATTTATGCTCTAATTTAATTTCAATTATGAAAAACTAGTAGGCCTGACTGTAAATTAGAAGAACATGTTAGGATAATCTGTCAGGTTGCTTACTTATGCCAAGTTTAGCACCACATAGGCTCAGATTTCAAGGAAATGGAAAAGACGCTTAACAAAATTTACCTTTCAACTGGTCAGTAAGAGTTTATTGGAGATGTCCAATAGCACTTAGACAAGGCTGCCTCATCACCAGTTGCAAAGACACTGATCATCTGAAATGGAATCCATTCATATAGTCATCTTCTCTTACTAAATACTCCACTTTTCATGCATCACCTGCTGTTATTGATCAGGAAAGGAAAAAAGCATGTGTATAGAGTTGTTCAGAAACAGCATTTCACTAGAAACTGTTGTGAGGGGAGTATACCCAGCATTATATTCTTTCAGACCTTTAGCTTTGGAGTGTAAAGTCTTATGGCTTGGTTGCAGCTTCTTCCATGCAGGAACTAGCAGTTGACGCTTTGAGATTCTTGGAAAGCCATTGGCATTGTTATAGAACAAAACAAATAAGAAATAAATATGGAGGGACATAAAAATTGATTTTTCTTTATTAATATAAATAATATTTTCCTCATATCATAGGGTCCTCCTGGTAGCCCAGGTCCTCAGGGTATTCTTGGCGCTCCTGGTATCCTTGGTCTGCCTGGCTCTCGGGGAGAACGTGGTCTTCCAGGCATCTCTGGAGCAACAGTGAGTATATGACTAGTTAACTGCTTTAAACAGATATGTGTAAATAAAAAAGTTGAGGTCTCCTTAGGGTAAAGGAGATGTAGGTTTCGCTGCTAAAAAAGAGCGCATGAACCTAACAGACTTAGAGCAGTCAAGAAATTACTGCTTGCTGCAGGAAAACAAGATTTGTGTCTGTAGGTGAGCATACTTTTGACTGGTTTCTGATAGAAAAGGTAGAAAATGGAGAATTAAGATAGTATTTGGTATAGTTAGATATGTTTCTTGTGTCCTGGTTCTTTTTCACTTCCAGAATCAATTGCAGAGAAATGTTTCTCTTCGATATAAGCCAGAAGTTCTGTAATACTGGTCTGTGTTGTATTATAACGTCACACTTTGTTACCACTGTTCCTGTATTAGGGTGAACCTGGTCCCTTGGGTGTTTCTGGTCCTCCTGGTGCCCGTGGTCCCTCTGGTCCTGTGGGTTCTCCTGGTCCAAACGGTGCTCCTGGTGAAGCTGGTCGTGATGTAAGCTATGTCTTATTTCCTCTTCAGGATTGCTTTTATTTTGAGCCAAAGACAAATTCACAGAAAATATGAATGTAACTGAAGGCTGTTCTGCTAGCAAACTTGTACCTTCTGGTGTCTTCAGGGAAAATTATAGCAGGATTCTAATACACGTGGATTCCCCTCCTCATCCCCAGCTAGGTGACAAATTCTTCAAGACACAAGTTGTGTCTGAAATACATCCTGGAGTCACTCTCAGAATCTTTTGATTTTTTTTTTACTTAATTGCCAAGAAAGATGTAGTGAGGAAAAGACGACTTCATTGTTGGATCTGTGAAAAATAGTACATTCCAGGGGATAAGGTTTTGGCTCTAAAGAAGAATATATCAGGAAAGCTTGTTATCAGCAAATCTTAAAAATCGTGTTAGATGCAATATATGTACGTCTCAGGGAAGTATAAAAATTGCAGTCATTTTCACTTGAGGGATCTAGTGATTCGTGGTATTAAAGACAAAGTGTCTTTTAACTTAAGGCCCATTCAGAAGGCATATTAAGCACATTACATTGGATTTCAATTATTGGACTTAGGCAACACTCAGCACTGTTTTGGAGTCAACAAAACAGTTACAGGTTAACCTTGTGACTGAGCACCATGCTTCCCAATGTGCATTCCCTCACCACAAAATGTAAAGTTTGTTTGTAAACTAAAACCATGATAGAACAAGCTGTGGCCTGTTAGGCAGGTACTGCTGAGCTGCAGACATCAATGCAGGTTAAGACACAATGGAGGACCGGAGTCCTGTGCAGAAAGGGGAGTATGGGAACACTGGAGTGGAACGAATTGCTCCCTCTAAATGCCATGCCTCATGGGTGATGAAATGGAAGACAAGACCCTGCTCCCAGCTTTTCATAGAGCAGCAAATAAACTTACCCGTCCAACTTAACCATCCAAGTCAGCGGGTAGCCATACAGTGGCCAGACATGACTTACACTTTATGAACAGTTAAAGTAAAAACAGGTTGTCTTCTGTCAGGATAACTATATAATGCTTTCTCTGAGCCTTATCAAGGGAAGCTTATTTGATAATCTGAAGCACTGTTAATACAGGACTCCTGCAAGTCCTGAGACTTACAGGATTTCAAAGAGATCAGAGAATAGTAATTAAAAAGAAATAAACTTCCTGTTCTGTGGGAATTTTGTGAAGGAAAAGGTTTGCTACCACGCACAGTGAAACAGTTAAAGTGAAATTAACATTCACAAAGGAAGCCGTTTAAGCTTGTGACATATCAAAACAAAGTAATTTAGCTGTGACTACTGTTAAGTCATTTTCTTGCCAATGGCATTTTTCATCTACAAGTCTCAGTTTTACAAGAGTGCAAGCTAGATGAAGACTGCTATTGTCTTTTCCTTTAGAGAAGTTTATCAGTTTTCTTCTATACTGAACTTGTAAAACCTAAAATATTAGAAGACCATCTTATTTTTCTGAGAACATTGTTATATTTATGGGATTTGAGAGTGGCATTTATAAGGAAGAGTTTTTTATCTTCAAGATTTATGCTATCCCATCTCAATGTCTTCTTACGCTCATGGAAGCAATTAGACTGACGTATAGTTCTGTGTGAGATGAAGGTTGATGGAATTGAATTTTATTTTTTTAATGGTGTTTTAACAGGGTAATCCTGGAAACGATGGTCCTCCAGGTCGTGATGGTGCTCCTGGTTTCAAGGTAACTTGTTTTTCTCTTGTATTTCATAATCATGGAAGAGATATTCCAGTGTGTTTAAGTCAGTAGTAACACACTGTCTCTCCTTTTGCATTCCTTTATTCTCAGGGTGAGCGTGGTGCTCCTGGTAGCCCTGGTCCCAGCGGTGCTCTGGGTGCTCCTGGTCCTCATGGCCAAGTTGGGCCTTCTGGAAAGCCTGGAAATCGTGGTGATCCTGTAAGTTTATAAGACCTTAATTTTTCTGATTGACAAAAGACTAGCTTTTGGCCATCATATATACATTATGCATCAAACCTCTACTATATGTGGATAATTATTTTGCTTTCTGCAGAGATGTATTAGGCATGGAACCTTTATTAGGTATAATATGCAGCAGTGACATGTATTTTCTATTCCTGTTTCAGGGTCCTGCTGGTGCTGTTGGTCCTGCTGGTGCTTTTGGTCCAAGAGGTCTTGCTGTAAGTCTGATTTCTAAATACGTTGCCACATTGATGCAAGAAGAGAAAACAAGCTTTACTAATAAGGGCTCATGACTGTGCTCAAGACACGGGCCCAAAAAGAAGTGGTTAAGGAGGTGTAAATATTCATAGACCTAGAATCCTGATCAGCAGTGGTACCAATCCTGAAGTCTTTGGGATTGACATTCTTCCTGGATACGTTAACAGGTTGTACATATATATCAGAGGCAACCTATGGCATAATGTAGCTCATGCTTAGTTCTTGCTTTGACAGTTGTATATACTTGAAGCCTTCTATTTTATTCCTCTGACACCTGTATCCCTTCCTAGGGCCCACAAGGTCCACGTGGTGAGAAAGGTGAACCTGGTGATAAGGGGCATAGAGGTCTGCCTGGCTTGAAAGGACACAATGGATTGCAGGGTCTTCCTGGTCTTGCTGTAAGTAAATGATTTTCAGGATTTTGAATAAAAAGAGAAAAAAAAAAAAAAAAAAAAGGAAGTAAGGTTACCCTAGTCTGGAATTCAGTATGTACAACCCAGCAGATCGATACCGCTTACTCCACTCTATCATCTTTTAAAGGCCGTAAGATTAACACTCAATGCTCTTCACATAAAATGGCAAATTTCAATATTGCCATTGATAGTTGGCTTTAGAACTGTGAGTACCAGCCCTGAAACTTGGCTGCAGTTGGCTAGCTCAGAATTCAAAAAGCTCTGCCTTTGCTTTAATATTATTCCTTATTTTGGCCAGAAATTGTAAAGCTGTTACATCACAAAGAAGCAGAACTAATTTGTATATTTTCTTTCCTTTAAATTCTGGTGTCTAGGAATTGCGACTTTTATTTTAAAGCCTTCTCTGAAAACGTAAAGAAACAATATATAGACCTTTATAGGTTATCCCCTTAAATACCTCTTTACACTGTCTCTCCTTCCTCCCCACATCAGGCGTTTTATACCCCAGCTCCAGTAACAAATGCCATTAGCCCTAGATTCCCATTCTCTGAGCCCAAATACACATACTGACTGTAGCTCTTTCTTGAATCATGCAAATACAAACGTGTGCTACTGCATTTTGTTAATGACTGCGTGTATCTTTCCCAATAGGGCCAACATGGTGATCAAGGTCCTCCTGGTAACAATGGCCCCGCTGGCCCAAGGGTATGTAAATTTAAGAACATATTCAAATAATTCTCCCATTCCTATTGTGCAATATATATGTACACTCCCATTTATATCAGTCTCTATTTTTAGTGTTTTCTACTGTCATTAAACTGTTGAAGTTTCCTTTTAGGGTCCACCTGGTCCTTCTGGCCCTCCTGGTAAAGATGGTCGCAATGGTCTCCCTGGACCTATTGGCCCTGCTGGTGTGCGTGGCTCTCATGGTAGCCAAGGCCCTGCTGTGAGTATAACTTATTTTTTGTTGATTTAACACATTTATGTCACAGTTACAAGAAAATAACTTCAAAACCTAGCAGTTTATGGCAAAGGTTTATTTATTACTAATGGCAACACAAAAAATCCCAACCAAACAAAACAACACAAAAAACCAAACAAAACAACACAAGAAACCAAACAAAACCAAACCAAACAAACAAAACCTTACAGATGTCTGCTGTTATTAAACATTTCCCTAATAAGCCTAAACCTGAAATCCTTCCTTATGCCTTAGGACCAGACAGCAAATACACAAAGATGCAGTAGTCCTACACTGTGCATCTCCTACTGCTGGAGCCCATAGTAGTCACCACAGGACAAATCTGCATGTGCTGCCTCAGATTAGGGCTAAGGATTCTAAGAGTTAATTAGGGCTGTGAATGTGTGGAAGCCTTTAATTGAAAGAAACATATGTCTAATAAAATACTTATTGTCTTTCGCTTTTGAAAAACTCTAGGGTCCCCCTGGTCCCCCAGGTCCCCCTGGTCCCCCAGGTCCCAATGGTGGTGGATATGAAGTTGGCTATGATGCAGAATACTACCGGGCTGACCAGCCTTCTCTCAGACCCAAGGATTATGAAGTCGATGCAACTCTGAAAACATTGAACAACCAAATTGAGACCCTGCTGACCCCAGAAGGCTCCAAAAAGAACCCAGCTCGCACCTGCCGTGACCTAAGACTTAGCCACCCAGAATGGAGCAGTGGTATGTTAGTGACAGATACTTGCTCTTTCTAGCTCACGGAGTACTTCCAGCTTTTTAGCTTCCATTGAGGAATGTTGTCCTTGGCCATCCAGTGAAAATACTAAATGACCAGTGAAGAAGTTCCCTCTGCCTCCACTGAAAATAGATATAAGGACATTCTGAAAAGCTCTTTATAGCTATTGTTGTGTGATTATTGCAATATTTTCTCAAAACAATACAAAAATATTTAACCTTAGCTTTCAAATACACTTTCCTGTATATTAAGTCTAAAATATGTATTTATCCCAGTTACCACCTTAATATTGTGCCTAGCTGTGATATTTATGACCTCTCTCTGAGTTTCTATATCAAACAAGTGAATATAAACTGAATGCAGATGTTAGGCTGAGTGAACAGTTGTTCACATTTATTTCCTCAATGGCAGGCTTCTACTGGATTGATCCTAATCAAGGCTGCTCTGCAGATGCCATTAGAGCATACTGTGACTTTGCCACTGGTGAGACTTGCATCTATGCCAACCCTAGCAATATTCCCGCTAAGAACTGGTATGTCAACAAGAATCCCAAGGACAAGAAGCACGTATGGTTGGGTGAAACTATCAATGGTGGCAGCCAGGTAAGTGCTGTATGGGAGGATGATTGTTCCCACAGTGCTGTCTGCAGAAGTCCCAATTTGCTGACTCTCAGCAAGCAAACACAGAAATTAAACTCTCTTAGAGGAGAAATATGAAAAAGGGAATTGCCTTTTATCTCAAGGGAACAGAGCTCCACTCCTAATTTGGATCACAATCTGCTAAAAGGACTTCTTAGTATTGTTCTGCTTTTTCTTGGTGTCTGCAAATGATTAATTCAGCATGACTAATGGCCATTGCTAAGGGAAGCCTGGACTGCAATATGGTACATTAATATAAAGACAGTCCAGAAACTGTTGAAAAAGTAAGAAAAACATACTTGCTTATTTTTTTAATTGAGATTTTTTACGTATTTATTACACTGTTCCTGGAAAGGTATTTATATTACACATCACAGATCCCGAGTGCATGTCACTGTAACATTCAGAATTGCCAGTGTAAGTAAAACAAGAAATATGCCTATTTGCACATTAGACACTGTACCAGCCAATTGCAAATAAATACTTTTTGTACAGATAAGAAGATCCAATTACATAGTTCTTAAATGAAATTGAGTTGATCTTAGGATAAAATCGCAGTGTCCAATTTCTTTAATATAGGAACATAAGATTGATCACACTGGGTCAGAACAGTCTGGGGTCGTTTCTTACAGTGGCTAAAAGTAGATGTTGTAAAAGAATATAAGAAGGAAGTAAACATTTTTAATATCTTCAGATATTATTCTATTAGAACTCAAAAAAAAAAAAACCATTCAGGATTTTCTTGAGACAGGCTTTGTTTCTGTGTATCTATGGAAACAATAGATTTCTCTTCTTTGAACTTGTCTGATCTTGTCTTTGAATCCTCATAAGCTGTTAACCTTCTTATCTTGAAACAGAGATCTACAGTTTATCTACATCCACTCATGACTGGTTTTCAGCCTACCACCTACTAGTCTTAGTTGATGCTCTTTAGCTCTGGAGTTGCAATAGACAAGTGATTGCAGACTTCTGTGATTTTATCATTTTTTTTAATGTTCTTGCAGCAAATATCACCTAGTTCCATTACAAACATCCACCTTTCCCCAGCAATACAACTGACTGGTATCCTTTCTATTTTTCAGTTTGAATACAATAATGAAGGAGTGACCACAAAGGATATGGCCACCCAACTTGCCTTCATGCGTCTGCTGGCCAACCATGCCTCCCAAAACATCACCTACCACTGCAAGAACAGCATTGCCTACATGGATGAGGAGACTGGCAACCTTAAAAAGGCTGTTATACTGCAGGGATCCAATGATGTTGAACTACGAGCTGAAGGCAACAGCAGATTCACTTTCAGTGTTCTTGAGGATGGCTGCTCCGTAAGTAACACAGAAACCATGGGCACCATGATTGCCCATGCTTAAGCACGTGATTAGGGACAGAGCTGTGCTTTGATTCAGATTTAGATTATCAGTCAGGTCAGCAAAATTTTACCCAATGAAGATAAATAGCCTACAAAACCATCTATGCCAGATCTTTAACAAGTCGGAAGGACTGGACAACTGTGCAGTGTAGCAAAAGCTTTTCAGAGGGACCAGACAAAAATTCTGCATAAGCTGAAGTCTGATGTGAGAATGGTGTGCAATCTCTTGGAAGGGCAGCATCTTTAAGTCACGAAAAACTCAGTCAGGCTTGTCTGAGGATTTAACATCGGTGTGAATAATATGATAGTTTATGTAGAGCATCACATACATGACTTCAGCAGATTAAATATTTTCTCTGTATCAGAGATTAAAATAGTTGGATAGGGGTATCTTGATTTGCAAACGACGGCAGCAAAATTAATATGAAATTATTTCAGAAATGATCCATTCAGGTGAAACAATTCTCAATAGTATGAATAATGCAATAACAATTGTCATGAATCTTCTCTTGCAGAGAAAGAACAATGAATGGGGCAAAACGATCATTGAATACAGAACAAATAAGCCATCTCGCTTGCCCATCCTTGACATTGCACCTTTGGATATCGGTGGCGCTGACCAAGAATTCGGTTTGGACATTGGCCCAGTCTGTTTCAAATGAATGAACTAAAATTAACTTAAAGCCTCTCCCAAATTATTCTCTTGTCATTTCTTTTTATAATGAAAGCTGACTCCTTCCATTTCTTCTGTTGATCTACTTGCTTAAACTCTGGGCGAAAGAGAAGGAGAAGAACTGATTGGAGCATTGTGCAATGAAATTTAATACAGCCCCAAAGGACTTGGAAGTCTCTCAAGATTTAACACCTTGCTTTGGGAAATGTCAACCTCTGTAAAGAAAAAAAAAAAAAACAAAACAAAATAAAAAAAATCATGAAAGTTTGCACCACTTGTGGCCTTTGAATATCTTCCACAGAGGAAGTTTAAAACCACAACTTCCAAGGGTTTAAACTACCTCATACACTAAATCAAGTGTGATCCACACCTTTGTAGGTACTTCTCCATATGATCTGAGGTACTTTCAGTTGGGCAGTGGTGCTAATGGCATTATTAGCAAGTATCTTTCCAATACTTGAACTTCGATGGTGCTAGCAGCATTTAAAGTTATCACTTCTCTGTTTCTTTGAAGTCTGTCTCAAAACTTAGAATGTCCTGTCTCACCCACAGCTTAAGCACGTGGATTATTTTTCCTTACCTTTGTCCTCTTCCTCCAAAATCAGGTTCTCCTGCTCTCAAATCTCATTTCCATCTTCTACAATGGGTAAAATAAAAAAAAAAAAAAAAATTCTCAAAAAAAGAAAGAAAATGTATTTTGTATATGTGAGATGTTTAAATAAATTGTGAAAAAGATGAAATAAAGCATGTCCAGTGTTCCAAAAGAAACTATTCAATGAGTTACTTGCTCAGATGCATTGGCACATAGTCATACCATGAATTTACAAAACATCTGCATTGCTGCAACGATCTTAGCCCATTGCTGTAAAACATTTGCTTAGAGCATTCAAAGACTGCCTACAACTGTCTTAAGGGTGTGATTGTCTCCTTGACTTTTCATTTCAACGCTACCTTGTGAAAAGTCCATAAGAAACTCAGTAACTCTGTGCCTCATAGTGTGAGAAGTTCAGAAGCAGAAATAATGCCTTCCTTTTTTTCCAAATGCTAAGCAGCATTAATAGCTGAAAGACGGATCGTCTTCTGATTTCTCCTTTGCTCTCTGTGATCTATTCCACAGCATGTCCTTCCAGGCAGAGAATGCTTCCTTTGCTCATTGGTAACATCCAAATTCTTCCATGTTTTCACACCTTCACCAAAAAAGTGGACTCATTTGGAAATTAAACCAGAAAAAAATAAATAGCACCTACCTCACAACTTCTAGCCTCCTTAGCACCAAGAAGATACCAAGTTTGGCCTTCAGGTATTGAGCTCATCACAACTGACTGCACAGTCAAGTATTTTGCTTTGTGCTGTGTACAGTATTGAAGAGACTCTCTTTCCTCTCAAGGGTCGTAGATGAAAATAAGTAAGATGAATGGCAGACAGGGCAGGCAGCCTTCATATTGTCTAATTTCAGGAATATAAACTGTTGAATAAACTTCTGGTAAAGTCAGCTTAATCATTTTTAGGAGCGGTCTGCCTCCCTATAATGATTATCTCTGGAGAATTTAATTATGAGCAGGTGTGCATCAGCAGTAATGCAACTAGACCATTAGCATAAATTAGCTAAAACAATAGTGTTAAAATAGATTAAAGTTTGCATTCAGAACAAGAAAGAAACATGGAAGGAAAAAGAAACAACTGGAGTGACTAAGTGAAAGAAAAGATTGCAGCAAGGCCATCTGTACTGCATAGCCACAGAAGTGCTGGAGAAGCTGCGTGAGGCTGGGGAGACTAAGGAGCCACTGACATGCCCAGTGCTCGCTTGTGATACCACTGTACAAATGAAAGTACTGCAGCATTCAGACCATTTTCATCCCTGGAATCCGTGGGACTGACGCATTTGTGCACCCAATAGATGTGTCATGTCCGCCAGCTCCACGTGCGCCACCTCCGTGGGAGACGAACAGAGATTAAAAACCTCCTGTCAGTAGGTGCTTTGAAATGTATCTACACCGAAGCCTGAAGTCTCCAGTGCTAATATTCCTTACTGTATCCATAAATCTTACTAAAAACTCTTCAGAAGCGCTTAAAGTGCCTCTGCATATGTGAACTGGGCTTGCTATGTAGTCCTCTCGACGCCTGAATTTTATTAGTTGTGATGGGCAACACTTCTTGGGGCTGGTTTGCACTTTGATAAGCATGTATTTCCATAAGCACAATTCCCTGTCAGTCAGCCTGTGATAGCAGGATGCAGGGGAATCATTCAGATAAACGGGAACCAAACAGCAGTTGCCAGGGGGTGATGAATTCAGTCTCCCCTTTACAGCCCTGCTCCTCCTGGGCCCAGTGTGAAGCTGACACATACTGTTTCCTGTTTCAGCAAGCTCAGCTGACAGCGCGTTGGGGTCTCTAGCATGTGCTTTTGTACGAACATGGTGTAAGTAGCTGAGAAATAGAGGTGATGAGAACTGTAAATTTGATCAGCGTGGAGTGAGAAGACACTCAAAACCTGGAAAGCGGTTCTAGAAGGGACGGTTATAACCATGCCAGCTGCTTCACTGGGAAGGGAATCATGAGTGACTAACAATTCTCTTAAGAATCTGTGTTTATCAGTTAAAAATATTAATACTGTGCTAAAAACTGTGAATAAACAAATTTCCTTTAATACAACTAGGTGACAAAACAACATCAGAGTAACAGAACGATGCAGCCACCATACAGGTTTAATTTGCAGCTTTTGATGTGACATTTGATTCGTTTTGCTCTAGTGTTCAGTGGTTTCAGACAAGATCTCCCAGAAGCTGCTTTCCTACCACCCAGTGGTAGGAAACCCAGCAGTGTTTTACAGTATTAGAATCACATATACCAATTTCAAACAGTGAAATAATAGCAAGTTCAGATAAAGCAATTCTTAGATATACTACTGATCTACCTTTACTCACGCTTCGTTCTGATCTCATTCAGAACCCACTAATTTCCTGTATTGCCCCCCTATAAACCTCAGATGAAAAATGAATGCAATCGACGCTGCATAAATGAAGATTTTCATTTATGATCTACAGAGCACGATCATACAGACTAGAGACTGTATGTCTATATTCTTAGGCTGGAATAAATTTGGTCTTTCCTGGAAAATAGGTGGTTGAATACAGGTACTACATGAGCAAAATTTCCTAAACATGGTTCCATACTTAAGTACATTCTCCAACTACTCATGAAATGATAGCTGTCATTAAGCCAAGCATAAGCATCGAACCAAACAAATACAACATTTGAATACCATTCTGGACAAAAGCATTTGAAATGTATATAATTAATTCCAATAATTATTATCAGCATCATCTTAAAAACACATATATTTTATTTTCTCTCTCTTTTTTTTTTTTTTTTTTTTTTTTTAATTTTTCGCTTTCCAGCTACCACTAATTGTTCTTTGGTGGAAAGGAAAGTTTTCCTAAATGCC
>JAAGNO010031292.1:15590-26161 GCA_033439905.1 Ceryle rudis
CTTGAAGTGTACATAGTGCTCTGCCTCTTGAGGAATCATTAGCTTACAGAGTGAACAGCTACATACACTTCCACTGCGAGAACTCTAAAAACTTTGTGCGGAGAGTCACATGCCTATTCATGCAATAATCCAGCACAGAGTTTCCAAACGACTGTACAGTATATGTTGTGAATGATATCAGAATCAACAACAATGATTTTTAATTTTAGAGGGTTTTTTTAAATAAACTGAGTATATGTTTCTTGGCAATATTGCTTCTAGTGTTACTTGTATGATTTCACTGCCGGGAGTTCCTGGGTGAGATGTGTATAATAAACCTGTATTCTGATCCAGAAGTGTTTGCAATCTAAGTTGGTCTCTATAGAGGTATTACTATGACAAAAAGGTATAAATGATGTTATTACATATAGTTTAACACACTTTTTTCCTTGATGTGTAAGCAGAGCATATGCCAACAGCAGTTTTAGACGAAATATTTTTTAGGCACTTCTATGATTCAGTGGTGTTGGGGTGGAGCTGTAGCAAAGAATATGTAAATTTACAGAGATGTAATCTTTCTAATTACAGCCAAGTCTAAGACAGAATGCTTCTGTGAGAAGTTTTTGTTAAATGCAGTCATTTTGTTATTCTCTCTTACTCAAGGACTGGGTTAAATGTAAATTCAGTTATGGCAAGTATATATGCATATTCCAAGTGACTGATCAGCACACTGACACTGGGTATGCATAATTGCTAAGTCCACCCACTCTAACACATAGCCCTTCTCAGAACTGACACTTCCACTTGCTTAATGTTTACCGAAGAACTCTCACTTTTATAGGAGGAAGCCATTATAGAAGGGAAAAGTCATCTTAAGATGAGCATATTGGCTGGCTGGCTGATCAGACAGGCAGCTGTAAGCTCCACCCACCTTGTCTGTATCTGGGTTCTGTAAAAATGCAAAGTATAACTGGAAAGCATACATAATGCAAAAAAGGCTCTCTGGATCATGGAGAGATGGGTTAAGAAGCACAGAGTAGCCCCATCACAGCTCCCAGAGTTTGGTATTTAGTTGGATTACTGCTGCACTCTGACTCCCTCTGACGCAAAGAACAACCTTTTGAGCATTGCTAGCCAAGAATAGCCAAAATAAGTTTGAGTGGTCTGAGGCTGCACTAATTAACTGTGGAAGCCAGACATTAGAGAAATTCAAAGATCAGAAAATATGTTTTCAAGGCCAAAAGCTACCATCATCCTTTTTCTGGTTTTGTTGCAAGCAGAATTCCAGGGAGAATAAATAACTGGGTTCTAGATATTTCGAGACAAGGGCTATTTTGTCCGGAAGCTTGCATAATGCATTGCATTGCTATGGTAATGATTACCACAGTTGGTATCTTCTATCGAAAAAAAAATTCTCTGTAAGTGTAGTTCGCTTACATAAGCAACTGCTACTTCAGTCAGAAGTGCCTTTTGGTTATCTATAATATCTTACAACTTGTCATATTTTACATTTTTTATACCAAAGGCAGCAGTTTACAGAAAAGACAAATTTATATATATGAAAATGCAGCTTATTACCCTGAGCTGAACAGGCTACTAAAGAAACAGTCTTGTCTTTATTATGATGTACTATATTTACAATTAACTACAGTATCTGATAACTGCTGATGTACCAACAGTTGCAAGAAATTGCAATAACAGACTGGAAAGTACGTTTTGTGGTGTTTCTAAAATGGAAATCTCCGAAATAACTTGGGAAAGACACTTGTTCTGTCATGTTTATATGCTTTTCTCTTTTCATCCTTCATTTCTTTTACTCTTCTTTCTACTGCTGACTATAGCTATGGCTTATTTGTTCCAGGTTCCAAACTGAGATGAGCAGCTTTCTGTCAAATAGGCCAATGCTGCTGGACAAATTGACCTTGACATGACTGCTGTGATGCCAAAAGCCACAAGCCTAACTGGTAACAATTGTTAGGTATGTCAACACTCATTTTATTGTTTATGCATGTCATTAAAATATCAGGTGGTAAAGGAGCACAACAGTGCAGTCCCTTGTTTCATCAGAATCTAATCCTCTTGAACATCAATAAGCATGTGTGATCAGACATAATGTGGATAAAGTTTTTCTATATACATGATACCTGCTGTATTACCTCCTAATTTACAAAACATATTTACACTAAAAAGACATGCAAAATTAGAGATGGCACCCTCACAGCAGTAATACTGGCAATGACTTAGGCATGCCAAGCAGCAGATGTTTGAAAGAAGCCAGTCCGGGTTTTGTCTTGTAATTGCTGGCAAGAAATGGCTGGTCCTGCTTTTCTTGATCCTTGATTGCATTGACTTAATACATCCTCTCTGGAAGAATACTCTCTATGAAGAGTTACATAATCCATGAGAATTTTCTCTTATAGATTCTTCCCACATAAATTTCATCAGGAGAGCAGGATTTGTTTTCTCTTTTCAATGCTACTCTGAATCATTCAGATGTGGAGAAAAACATGACCATTCATGAAGGAGCTCTGTATTTCCATACCAAGCATGTCCTCGGAAGCTCTTTTAAGGACTAACTACTCCTCTAAATAATTCTTGGAAGCAGGAAAATGTGAGGTAGAATAAATGAGAGCACCAGGCTTCACTTCCTCCTTTCTAGTTTCTGTTTTACAAAGCACCTATCGTCCTTTCTTCTTTCCCAGACAAAACGTACAAGTTTGTGGGGCGGTGGGGTGAAGATTAGTATCATTAAGCCCGTGAACTTATTCTCAGAATAAAAGGAATGAATTTGCATGTACAGAATTGCTCTGTACAGAACATGGGGTACAATCAGTCCTGCTTTTTAAAAGCACCGCAGGGCACTGGCAGCACTGATGTTTGACTGGAATGCTGGTTTACATTCCTACAGTAGAGTTACTACATCAGTAGTGTAAAGATGATTACAGGTAAGAAATCACAACTGTATTTGAAGACTGTTGTGTCTGGATTTCAGTGATGGTATTTGCTCTTCATAGTTCAAGTCATCTCATTAGAAATGGGTATATTTTAGATTCCCTACACATTTGTTTAAATATAGAAAAGTTTATGAATCACAGCAACACGGCAATCCTGCCAGATACAGCACAGACTTACTGTATTTACTTAGATTTAAAAGTGTGGTTTCTGTAAAGCGCTAGCTAGTGTATCCTGATACATGTTCTAAAAATACAGTGACCCTCATTTCTGTCTTTGGATGGAGCCTCTGGTTACTCTGAACTGCCTGCTCAGTTGGCTGGTTGGTTGTTTTCATTCATCTTACAAATTACTCACAAAAAATGAGCGAACAGTGGCACATCTAAGGACCTTCTAAGTTGGAGGACCTCCTTGTCAATGTCCTACTGCCATTGCCAGCCTGGACTGTCTTTTCACACCAAGAAGAGGGGGAAACTTGACAAAGGGGAACCAACTCACCATGAAGACATTTTCTGTTTCCTTATCCTGTTCTGTTGCTGAACAAAGCACATCTAGGCAGGACCTAACAGCAACTTGGACACCTTGTAGAAGCAGTGGGTGCTGTCATGTTCAGTGTACCCTACCTCAGCCTGTTTCCCATACTTGCATATCTGATCCTTTTATTCTCATCCTTTCCTTTTTTCTTTTTTATCTCCTTCCATAAGCTGTTCCTTTTCCAGAATAAAGAGTGCAAGCCTGCTCAGTTATTTTCCCTATGGAAAACATTCCATCCCATGTGTTTGATTATGATTGCCTTTCTCTGAACTTTTTTTCAGATCTAATGTAACCTTTTCAAGATGAAAGCACCAGAACAGCACACAGTGTGCTAGGTGTGGCATTATAGACGCATAATGGTTTCCTGTTTTGTTATTTTTCCTTTACTAACAGTTGCAAACATTTACATTTTTGGACTGCTGCCATGCACTGAGTTGATGTTTTTATGAAACTCTATCTGTCACAATCCCAAACTTTCACTTCTGAGTAGTAACAGGCAGCTCAGAGCTCATCATTTTATTCACCAGGCCAAGAATATTATTGTGCATGTTCATAATTTCACATTTATCTACACTAAATTTCCTGTGCCGTTTTGATACCCAGTCACTTAGTCTTAAGGCCCATCTACAGTTCTATGCACTCACCCCTCACACTTACTATATTTGAGTAAACATGTATCCTCAGCAAACTTTTCCACCTCACTGCTAAGACCTTTTTCCAATAGAATATGTATCCTCGATGTATTTTTTTCGTATGTGTATATCGTGTCCAGGAAAGCTGGACAAAGGAATTATCACTATTAAACGTCATGATATTATTACAATTCTAAATAATCATTCACAGCAGTAGTTTCCAATAGGTAGCCAAGGATTTTTTTAACAACTGTGATTTAGTACCATCTAGTGGCCAAATTGAACAGGATTTTATCGGAGGCTGGTACCTTAAGTTTTCAGTACGAACTGCCGAATGCTGCATTGTTGCTGCTTGCTTTTATTATTATTCTGGTGCAGAAAGCATCCTTCTACTTTTAATAGATATGTAACTTCCTGGATAACCTTGCAAATCTAAATGTGACAAGGCTACTTATTGCCCTGGTTTGTGCATCCAGCTTCTTTTCAGACACAGCTTTTTGAACCCTGCGATTTTGATTGAGGACAGAGGATACTCAAAAAAAAAAGCCTTTGCAGTTTTAAATCTAACATTTCTTTTTTGAGATATTTTTTGTCACTTACTGTTTCACTGAGTATTCATTGCAAAGAAATTTAAGTTCCGACTCTAAAGCAAAAAGCTTAAAGGAGTTCTGAGCTGTTACTTTACAAACAGTATGGAAAATGAAGAGAGGCCAATTTACTACATTCATTCAATAAGCCTGATACTGTAACCAATCACCCTGTCTTAGTGTGAATTTACTTTTTGTAACTCTCTTCAGTTGTTAGAAAACAAAATGTTGTACTTAGCCAGTTAATAAGCCTTTCAGCTTAACATACAGTATAGAAAATCTGCCGTTTACATGATGAAATAGTAAGAAGTTAAAGAGAAGCTTATATTTATAAGGATCAGATTGCCATCTTCAGAAAAATGCAACTAATTCTTTTGTGACTGCTAGATTATAATGCCGTGTCAGATAATTAGGTCTTTGTCCTCAACAGTGCTGAGATTAAGGCATGAATTTAATATTTTGGATTCTTCTACCTGTGCTTTTACCAAGATTCTGAAGGAGAACAAAATGCTATAAATGCCATAAAATGCCAAATGTTATAAATGTTTTAATTCCTAAACTAATAATGATGTTTAGATGTGTCAGATGCCAAATAAATTGTCGAAATCTGATGCTGTGGCTTGGCTTAGCTCTGCACTTCATCCTCAATAAAGCTGTTTACACTATTTGTACATATTATTTTTTATTATCTAAAACAAAGCTGTGACTGTCTGCTTTCCCACATGACTTAAAATTAGCAGTGAAGTTTTGCCACACTTAAGCTTTTTTTTTTTTTTCAGGGCAAAATGTTGGATTTCAAATGTTGAAAATTGATTTCTTGAAGAACTGTACAATGCAATTCCAATAGATTCAGAGATGTATATTCTACAATATAACTGACCCATTCCAAAGTTTTAAACAAAAGTGGGAAATCTATGAAACAAACTTCAAATAGAAATTAATTACATGCACTGTAAAGCATGTGTACACACAATCATAATCCTTTTACATTGAAATGGAAAAGCTGCCTGCAAAAATCTCATGTTGCTCACAGTATAAAAATAACTGGCTTGTGTTATAAAAACTGCAAAAATAGTATCTGATTTTCACAGTGTGATTATTACTTATTCTGACAATTTATTTGACAGACGTTATGACATCATCTTTTCTTAATACATGGGAAAGTAACACATGTCTACTATAACACTACTGAGAGTTGTCTGCTTCAGCATTTTAGTTCTCAATCAGTAAGGGAATAAAAACTGTTTCTGGAGAAGAAAACAGAAACCTTGAGGAAAATAATGAACTGTTTTCTTTCATGCCATCTGTGTGATTTTCTCAGGGCCAGTATCAAATGTCCAGTAATGCTTGAGAGATACAGTAAAGTAGAAAAAAAAATAGTGTTGAAAGCGGTACTAGTTAATTTGAGGCCATATTCAGGCAACTACTGACCCAACCTCTAATTAGGCACTTGCCTAATAGAGATTGTGCTTTTTGGAGAGGTTATTCTGAGAAAGAAAGTACAGAGAGGACAATAAGCAGAACCAGGGACAACATTTTCTTATCGAAAACTAGATGAAGAACTTATCCTTAACACTGATTTGCAGCAGATGTGTGATACGGTACTTCTGTCTGGCGTTTTTGTGAGGCTGTTCTTAGGTAAGCTGCTTGTCCTATGAAGTCCTAGACCAGATCACAGTAAGCAACCCTGAGATTTACTCAGTTTCACTTGTGTTAAAGATCACATTTTTATTGTATTCATTAGAAATACTGGAGCTGTTTCAGGAGGGGAAATTGTGGAAATACATCAGGGTACCCTTATTAGGGCTCTCACTTTTAAATGAAAAATTGAGTGTCAATCCACACACCTTTTGCATCTTTAATTTTGTTTTCTTTTTGCCCAAGGTACTTTACTGACTGAATTATGTAATGGCTATAGTTGGATGACTTAACTAACGCAATCATCTCACTGTTCAAAACAGAAGCGATCTTGCTCTTCCCAGACATGTAAAGTAACCATTGGTACCATCTATTCTGCAGTTACAAGACTCCGATAACTTGTATAAACGTAAATATAAAAACATATCTTTAAGATTGCTATGTAATTGTGGAGCATCTTTTATTATCTGCATTATCAAAGTACTCTAGCTCACTGTGATGATCCCACTAACATCATCTGGAATTTCCTTGTTTACTTCAGAAATGGGAAGTTGTCCTTAGAGTGTCTATATGTCCGACATTCTTCTGTCACTGGAAAAAGTACTCTACAAATGATTGAGAATATTTACAAATATTTGGAAAAAGGCCAGTGAAGCTATTTTCCACTTTCTCTTTATGCTCATCTCTTCCAACTACTGCTATGTATTTCTAGTTGTGTTTATGCACACTACAGTTGTGCGCTGTTGTATTTATGGATGGTACTTTTTGGCTCTGGGTGCCTTGTTTGTTGATAGGGTCCCCGCAACTTTGGTCTGTATCGTGTGAATTTATGCAAGATACATGCGGGTGGCACATTTGCTTTGCTTCCAGCTATATTGTTTTCTTCAAAAGTGTGGGTGTAATTTTCACAAATTGTTACAAACAGTTGAGACTCCTCTCCACAAATACCCTGTTGATCGTGTAACATTTTTGTTCTGGTGTTTGAAACAGTGTGACACTTAAAAAAAACCCCAGCATAAGTAAGTTACTCATTATATTTTTCTCTTGGATGGGGGATAAGAGTGTCAGCATACAACAAAAGGTGTGGAAATCTTGGTGCTTTTTTAACCTGGTGTCAAGGTATATTTTTTTCCAAGGACACTGGTGTTGAAGTAAATTGAGTGCTATTGTGCACCAGTTTGTTTTCTCATCGAGTTCTCTGTTTCCAATAGAGGTGCCTATTACCTTCTTACCCTCGTGACCTGGTTTAGTGGTCATGGTAGTGTTGGGTTGATGGTTGGGCTTGATGATCTTAGAGGTCTTTTCCAGCCTTAATGATTCTATGATTCTTGCTTTGTGATTTCTGGGGCTTGTATCAACCTCCATGCATAACACGGATACACTGCGAGGAGAGTATAGGCCCAGCATCAGGACTGATAGACCACATGCTTTCTTATCAGGTAGAATGTATATAATGATCTTTCAGTGAGACTACCTGACTCTACAGATACGGATACTGTCATGTTTTATGATATCTGATTGACTTTTTTAGACCTCTCGAGTATTTTCAGAGTAGACTGGCTTCAGGAAAGCTTTCATATTTGCCTACTACTTCCCTAATGTGGTTCTTTAGCTGCAGGCACTTCTTAATTGGTTTAGTTTTGTAAGTGAATTGCCTTGTGATGCTGCAGGACAAGTGCTACAGAATTACTCTATTTAAAGCCAAATGTCACATATTCAGATTATGAATGACTGCAGTTCTCCTGGAACTCTTGCGAATGTGTATGGAGAAAGGAATTCTGACTGTACAATTTGGACCCAATACTGTATTGTATCAAATGTCTTCAAATTCTACTACCTTTCCATGTTTCACTGCTACTCAACATTAATTTAACCTCTTACAACCACAATTTTTTCAACCACTTCACAGACCTTAAGTTCTACTACACTTCTACAAACTGGTGTAATCCACTCCCTAGCCGACATTTAACAAAAGTAACTTAGACATGAAAAGCTACATGCTGTTCTTGCGTGGTCTTCCTCAGATTCCATTCCTCTTAAAATAAATAAAAAAAGCAGGAAGTATGGTATTAACTTAGGTTGTCTCTCACATTCCAAGAACATTTATGAGTGAAATGTACTGCTACGTATGTACTTAGTACTTGAACACTGAAAACTGGTAGTGTCCTCAATGTATTACATCACTACTGAGTACATATAGTAGAGACCAGAGGTGAGCCCCGGCATTCATCAGCATCAAAAGATCTTTCGTATACAAAATAGAATCACAGTGTACAAACTCCAAGTAAAATCAGATGCAAATGGAAAGCTTATTGAAAGCATCAGTGGTGTACTTCACTTACATGGAAACTAAGTGACAGGAAATACTGTGATCATTAAAGATATCATGACAGTTATAATTTTAACCTGTATCTGTTGAATGATTGATTCAGTTGTTCCTCAGCAGAAGGGCTTCCTTCTTGATCACTCATCTGACAGGTTTCAGGCAGCTCCATCTCTGATACAGCCCTCAGTTTTGTTTGCTCTGATAACGCTGGGAAACGTCTATGCATACGGTCTGGATAACAATAAAGAAATTTCTCTAATAGCTGATACATACTTCAAAATAATACCTACAGTTTGATGTAATTCTGTCTGTGATGTTGCATTTGGGTAAGTGGCTATTTTAGGTAAACATAATTTCTTTTGAACTTGTAGAGATAAAATTGTTTCCCTATTTGTATTTCAAATAGATTTGAGAAGTACACGTCAAGCAGCTATAGGAATTTTGGAAATAAACGTGAAATTCTTACCCTACATAAATTCCTGCCTTGCCAACAAAGAATTGATTTTCTACTGTATCATATGAGCAAGTAACAACCAAATATTTCTCCCCATAGAGTCATTAGGAGCTTTACTATGTACTATAATGAGAATTTTAGAAAAGTAGAATACAGTCACTAGTGTCTCGAGGAATAAATACTACTATAATACCTTTAAATTACTGTGTAAGTTTTTGAAATAATGCAATAGAAGTGTTCAAAATGGTGTTAAATCAACTGTGTACCAGCAGCAGTACATCATTTGCTGGCCACATTTCACTAGCAGTTTACAGTTCTTGCAATGAACTACATGAGTCCAGAGACCGTGTGACCTCTTGGAACCATGCCACATTTCCAGCACCTGTCAAATGGTTCTTTCTGTAGGGCATGAAGACAATGGAAACACATTAAAATACCCGCATCTGCCAACATGGTCAGGTCCAGAAAACAAAAATTGGCCCCTGCTGTACATGGAGTTGATCAATAATAGTCATCAATTCTATTCTGTGTGCTCTATCAGCCTGCCACGAAGAGTCTCTCTAAGGACACACAACTGCTCTGGTAGCTGGGGTGCTGAAGCCGCATAGCACAGGCATAGCATCATCCATCTACACAGTGTTCCTTCCATTTTGATTCCTTTGTCCTACCAATAAGCTTTTATAGGGTATAGAAGAAAATTATTTTAATGGAAATAATAAACAATGGCCTTTTTCATCATATCTTTCTGTGTACCTTGGAACAGGGTTTATCAAAATCAATCTGTAAAAATCCACAATGCATGAAAATCCATAATGCATAATCCATTTAACTAAATCTGCAATGTATGCATGCGTGAATTTAAACAGATTATGTGCAAGAATTAATGGGAACGTACAGCATGTGTTTTTATTTGCCTGCTATCCAGTAGATTATTATTAGCAGTAATAGATTCAAAAAGTGGCTTTGCACATTTGATGTATGCTGCTGGGGGAGGGGAAGGAGGAAAGAGTGTAACAGAGGCTGAGCTAAGGCAGCCCGAGGCATTTTTCTGCCTGCACAAGGCACAGACAGAATAGATTGGGGACGCTGTTCCAACAGTATCCTTTACTCTTTTGGAAATGTGCAGCATTGGCTTTCTCCTTTTTTCTCTGTATCTATTATGATGTTGTCAGGGAGACAGAGTCCTTGATTTGCACCCAACTGCCGAGGCCATCACCCTTTCTAAAAGTACTGCTCCCCAAACCTTGCATCCACTGGAAGATTTAAATCTGTTCTGTGACAGCCCCTGCATGAAATCTTTAGGTGGTATAGAACCAAAACCTCCCTGCGCTGTATCTGCAGTTAATTTAGAGGAAGCCAAGACTTCATTCCAAAATGCATATTCCAAAAGACCTGGCTTTATTATGTATTTCTAACCCATTGCATTTATATTTGTATGGTTTTTTTTTTTAAAAAAAAAAAAAAAAAAG
>JAAGNO010031294.1:0-25524 GCA_033439905.1 Ceryle rudis
GTCATGGTGTTGGGTCACAGGCTGGACTTGATGATCTTGGAGGTCTATTCCAGCCTCAGTAATTCTGTGATTCTGTGCATGTACAAACTGTTTTCTAATGGTCTTGCAGCTTGGCCATATTTTGCCAAAACTTCATGTTCCCCACAAAATGCTTTTCTTCCATCTAGCAAGGTGTATCCCATAAATTTCAGGATACAAATTGTAAGGAAGGATGTGCTGCTTAAGGAAAGGAGCACTAAGTTTTGGTGTTTTCTTTTACCAGAGTAGGGCTATGTCTTTTTCCCATCGTTTTATGTACAGGAAGAGTGGATTCACTTGGACTGAAATGAAATTAAACACTCTGCAGCCTGTCTGAGTCTGATAACCAGAATTAAGTGTTTTGGGTGAATTTTGCCAAGTTTGGAAAAAATTATAAGCAGAGAAAACAGGCCTTACTCTATCAAATTAGGCAGTGCTATCAGCTCCACCTGCAAAGTTACCGTGTCACAGAGTCTGTGTAGGGTGAAAGGAGAAATTCAAAAGACAACCCAGGACAAAAGGAAGAAGGTTTAATGGCTAAGAAGAATAACAACAAGGTCCCTGCTTGGGCAGTTTTGGAGTCTGAGGAGATAATATGCTGCGTTCTTTCTTTTGCCAGCTGTATAACAGAGCTGAGAGAGAAAATTGATTTTTCATGCAAAATATTGAGTTGCTGTTCACTTGTAATTTAATTTATTATTTTTATACTCGGCACATAATTTGCTAGAGCTCTCTCCTATCTTTATAACGTTGTTGGAAAAGGTAATATTGAGCAGTTTGCTAGCAATATTAATTTGCTACATTATAGGCATTTCTCTTATCATCATTACTAGTGTTTCCAGGCCATAAAATGTAACTGGTGCAAGAGCGTGCAGGTATTTGCAGGCTGGGAAAGCGCTGCACGCTGCTAGGACACATTGGTCATGCACATAGGTGGTATACCCACAACATCTCCAGGCTAAGGATTGTGTCACAGCTGATGTGGAGAACTGGGTCTGGGACCATGTTTTTGAAGTTGTTCATTTTTCCCCCTGTTTCTTAATGCTTCACTTCTGCCCCCCTCCTCCTTTTTTTGCCCTTTACCTATCCTAGAAACTCAGGAATGAAGGGTTGCAAGAAACCAAAGTTTTCAGGGTTTATGTCTGTTTGACACGGGGTTTAAGAGGAGTTACATATAAAACAAAACCAGATAAGCCCCCCCAAACTCTAAAGCTGAGGACTCCCCTCTCAAATTGTCATGTGGTTTGCAGTGTGTAGATGAAAAAGATGGTACAAGTGATACAGAGCAGCCTTCAGCCACCTCCACTCCAGGAGAGAGATCCTCCAGCTAGTGGTGGAGCCCCTGAGGCATGGTTGTGTCTTCTTGGTGGAAATGAGCCAGAGGATTTGGGGAGGATTTGTGTCCTGAGGAGGTAACTGAGCTCTGGTGTTGACTGCCTGCCCTCAAGTGGAGGGAGGCACTGATTCACCAACCCAATGTGTCTGTCTGGTGTTACCCATCAGCCCAGCTTGGTCCTCTGATGTAGACATAAACACCAAACTGAAAGGATTCCCAGGTTGTCCCTAGGGATGGTCTGTCTCTGTCCTGGGGCTTTTTATAGGTGTCATGAAACTTAAGCTCTGTCTCTGTTCTGGGGGAGGGAAGGTCAGCTGCTCACCTGGCTCCCTGAGCAGGTAAAATACATGCTGCCCACAGCACCAGGGCAGGCTGCACCTGCCACTCTAACATGATGCTGCTTCAGTGGTGTTTGTAGTTTCCTTTTTAGCAGGAACCAACAGCTCCATCTTTCAAACCCAGTCGTGTCTTTGCATCCTCCAGGTCTCAGGGTGCAGGTGACAGCTTAGTTGTCCCCTGAGGTAGAAACTGAGATTACTAGAATCTGAAAAGGGAGAAAAGAGATTCCAACCAAAACTTTACATTGTAGGATGTCATCTCTTCCCCTCTCATTCCAATATATTATTATTTTTCATTTATTTTTTTTCTAAAAATACCAAGCCAAATTGAAGCTGAGTTATGAGCTGAGTTATGCCAAGGTTAAATCTGCTGTAATTAGATTTCTCTCAATTTCTTCCTAATTTGCCCAGTCTGACTTTAATTATTAAGTGGTTCAAAGACACCTCCTTGCCTCCATTTTTTTTCAGCCTACGAGTAAAGCTAGGTAGCCTGCCAAGTGGGAGTTATTGTTCAGTGCCTGTAGGTAGAAATGAGTAGCACTTATTTGAGTAGCCAGGCATCTCTAATCAACAGTTTTATTCTCAGTCACCACATATGTCCAAACATCCCTTTTCCAGTGGACCTCTGCTACCTAGCAGACCTAGGGCAGGAAGGAACATGTCGCTTTCTTTCATACAGGCATTTTTTTTTCTACAGCCTGGAAATGCTGGAGAGCAGACAGCTGTGTTGGAGTCACTTTATTAACTGCTAAGGTTACACTTTGGGAAAAGCTGCGTGTACATAGAGAAAAACACAACCAACAATTTAGTAAAAAATGCCATTCCTTAGTCAAACAGAACAAAACTGAGATTGCACAGAGAGGGATTTGTCTTTTATTTGTCCAAAATGAATTTATGTGCATCTCTTCAGAGGGTGTAATTCCTGTAACAAACACTGAGAAATATCAGCAAGTGACTTACAGCATGGGGTTGGACCTGAGAAGGTGACTCAGTGCACAGAAGGACAGGGAACCCTGTTTCCTTTCTTCAGAGAAATTATTTAATTCAGTATAATTAAGACAGATGGGGGGCAAAAGTTCTCCTGGTACACGTCTCTTATTTGAACCAGCATCCGTGGCTTCGCTCTTCACTAGGGAGTGATTGCAGTGTTGTTGGCAGCAAGGGCGCCTCAGTGCCAGATGGTTTGATCGAGATCATCAGTAGAACACTCATGCAGCGCTTGTTATACACCTCTGCGTCAGGGTACAATCCAGCTCCAAAGCACTGCAGTGGTGTTTGAGCCACGGCGTGGCTCCAGGTGGGTACCATCCCTCTGCCAGAGGTGTGGGGCATACCCTGACCATGGCAAATTAGGAGTGCATCTGTGTGCCTGCTCTTACCCTACCATAAAGGCATCTCAGCTTCTCGGTGAAGTACTGCAGGGGGAGAGCGGGTGCTGGCAAGAGGTCATCACAAGTATCTCCTTCCCCACAATCCATGTGGTGCCTGGCCAGTGTCCTCAGCTTGCCACATGCTCTCCGCATGTTCCATGGACATGCCACCCAGACAGGTTCATACCTTGGCAGAGAGGCAAGAGCTGCAAGACACCCAGGTTCAGTGGCTTGGCACTAATCACGGAAATCCTAAAAAGCTCTGTTTACTACTTGTCTCTCATTGTCAGTTCCTAGAAATAGTAATTCCAGGAAGGAACATGTGTGTTTCTAAGCTAAGAGGGTACTTGTCATGTCAAGTAAGATATTTTCCATTTTTTGTGACATTGCAAATAACTGTATTTAAAAGAATGACATGAAGGTTACACAGTAAAGCATAACAAGGTTGTGAAATGTCAGTATTAAGGTTGCCCTTCCTGTGTATACAGTATGACATGAACTTTAATAATAAGTTTGGGTATTACGTTTTTCCATGGGGCCCTTTCAGCAGTGGCTGTTAGCAGTGGTGTACTCAGGGTTTTATAATGCAGAAAGATTTTTGTAGGACCTCTGTCTCATTTCCTATTGAAATAGCAAGTTGTTGTTTGAGTGGGAGGTTTAGGAAGGAAGATGAGGTTTTTATGGACTGAAGGACCTGTCCGGTGCCCCGGGGAACTAGATTCCCCCTCTGTTCTTTAGGAATAACCTAAAGTGATGTCTTGCAAAGCACAGGTCCAGATCATACGCACACAAGTGAGCTTTAAGTGAGCCTGTGCCAGAGGTAACACAGCAGTGCTAGTGTAGGTCTTAACCAAGTCCTTCCAGCTAGCAGGCAGGTTTCTCCAGACTACCACAGGTATCTTCATAGACCTAAATTGTGCTGCGTAGACATGTCACAGATGTGTGGACATCTGTGAATGATGTCAGAGCATGTCTATGTGGCTTTTGCAAGCAGGTGCTAAGGAGCTTTACGTGTATCAAAGCCAGCTGAGCACATCTGGCCCAGTGTCATGCAGCCAAGCAGATTTACACTGAGCCTTCTGGTGTCAGCAATATCCTGCAGGTATTCACCTGCAGCATATCCTGCTTTCCTGTACACCCTCATCTCATCCCCCTTCACCCCATAGCTAGGACCCTGTGAGACTGCACTTGCAGCACCTGAGCTGCAGAAGGTGGGAGGATTTTGGCAGGGCTTCACTTCTTCCTTCTTCAGCTGCTATTTGTGAGTAGCCAGTTTGCAGCTGCAGTAGCTCTGCATTTCTCCAGGTCAGTTTTTGAGGCCCAGGAGCAGGGGAATGGGTTCTTCCTGCTGACAGCTGTACAGGGATGATTTTTTTCCATGCAAGTGTCTCGAGCTAGAGCTGCCCTTCATCTGCAAAAATCCACACTATGTGTCTGTGCACAATTTTACTTTTCTCTCTGGAAGTCAGCGTTTCAGTGTATCGTAAGAATGTCTCTGCCATGAGGAAGGTGATTATAATTAGCATACCCAAATGTCTCTGGAGGCTAAAATCAAGATCTTTTGACTGATATACAGAGGAGATGAACGCATTTGATACCAGTCAGAAAAAAACTCCTATATGTGGATGACCATTATTAAGCATTTTTAGATGTTGTACCTTATCTGAGGTTCAGCTCAGGGAGAAGAGGGAGAAAAAGTTGGAAGTATCATACTTAACTAGCAGCTGAATATTGCAGTGACGTTACTTCTCATGCACCAGGCCAACAAGGCTTACAGACTGCTCAACCAAAACTGCAAGTCAAATTGATTGGAGGAGGATGGGGCAAAGTGATGTTTCAATGTCTATATCAAAGGGGAATCCCAGTAATGAATCCCTAATTGCAAATGTCTACCAACGATCTGTTGGAGCAGGCCTTTGATTGGGGTGGAGGGGAAATAACTCCATGTGGCTCGGAGAGAAGGAGGAAAGAATTTCATGTGTTCCATGGAATTTGGTATGCTTTGAGTACTGCTTTTTCCTATTAGTTGACCAACCCAAGTGCAAACCTTCAGTTTATTTTCTACGTAACCTCCTCTGGTCAGATTGTTTCAGAGAACAGCTATTCTGGAAGCATTTAGCTGAAATTTTGTCCACAAGCCATTACTATGGTCATTACATTGTTATTTTTAATATTAAAGAGCAAATGAATGAAACCTTCATTACCATCCTTATACTCTGTCTTGCTCAAAATAGATTATGTATATTGTGAGGATTAGCCTTCTTTTCCCCCAGCTCAGTATGAGTCCACAATGTGCCCTGGCAGCTGAGAGAGCCAGCTACAGCCTGGGGTGCATTAAATGCAGGATTGCTAACCAGTCGAAAGAAGTAATTGCCCCAGCACTGGTGTGGCCTCAGCCTGAGTACTGCATGCTGTGTGGAGTGCCACAATAGAAAAAGAATATAAAAATATTAGAATGTGTCCAAAGGAGGACAACAAAGATGGTGAAAGGACTAGAGGGCATGCCTTTGAGGAGTGGCTGAGGGTACAAAGTTTGTTCAACTTAAAGAAGAGTAGACTGAGGGGTGACCCACTGTGCTCTACAACTTCCTTATGAGGGGGAGAGGAGAAGGAGGTGCTGATCTGTTCTCTCTGGTGTCTGGTGATAGGATGTGAAGGACTGGCTTAAGGCTGCATCAGAGAAAGTTCATATTGGACATTAAGAAAAAGTTCTAAACCAAGAGGGTAATCAAGCACCCAGGGACAAGCTCCCAGGGAAGCAGTCAAGAACCCAAGCCTGTCAGTGTCCAAGAAGCACCTGGGCAACACCTTAGATATTTGATTAATCTTTTATATTTCCCTGCATGGAGTCTGGAGTTGGACTGTATGATCCTTGTGGATCCCTTCCAACTCAGGATATTCTGATTCTATGAAATGTCTACAGAATGCATCATCTGCACTACAGCTCCACTCTGGAGCTGACTGCCCGCTGCACTGCTGCTGCTGAAGCACCTCATGCCTTATGCCTTACACCTTACCTTGGTGTTCCCCTTCAAAGAAGCCCACACCTCTGCTGCAGTCAGTAGCTTGAACAATTTCTGCTCAGTTAAGCAAACCTCAGATTGTCTTTGTTTTCTTGGACAAGGATGTTTCCTTCTTCCATGCTCTGCTGTGTTGTATAGGAGAGGTGCTCAGTGTTTACCTCCTGCCCATACAAATAGTGTGTTGATCCATTTGTTGCTGGTCTTTGCCTCGCTGGGTCTCTACAGCAGGGTTCAGACTGGGACATGGAGGTGGGAAACCAGGAAACTGTTTTGTCTATTCATGGGAAGTCTGCAAGGGCAAGCTGTATTCCTTCCCTCCTACTGCCCTCACATGTTACCCACCGTGTCCCCACTGCACTGCCTCTCTCACAGCACTGTTTCGTCTCCATTGCTGAAATTCCACCGTTGGTAGAGATACAATATTATTCTTTAGCCATTAAGATTTTTCATACCACAGAGTCAAGTGGTGATCCCCGAGCTCCTATCATCTCCCTCTTGCTATTTTTTAACATCTCTCCAGCAATTTTTTTTTTCCCTCTACTAAGTGATGTTCTCAGCCCATGTTAGGGTAGTGGCTGCAGTTTGCCAGCCAGCAGGTCATGTTTCTCAGAGAGCTGGAGGAGCAGCTGGGCTTCTGAAGAGCTAAATGTGAGGGGAGAGCTGCTGTCCTTACTACTTTTCTAGCTTTAGGGGCTGCAGAACAAACAGGGAGGATGGCTGCGAGCTTCCTGCAAATTCAGTTGCACAAAAAAGAGGTGTGAACAAGGTGTACAACCAAAAAAGCCACTACATCTGAGACTATTTCTGTACCCATTCTGCTTTTTGCATGGTATCCTTGAGTCCCAATTATATTAAAAGTACTTATCTGAGAACAGAGAAGTTGGAAAAAACGTAACTTTCTTGCTGTCACCACTAGAAGCTCCTTTTTGTATTTCTGGGACACTGAAGGAACCAGAGGGACAGGGAAACCTCATTGCTGAATAAAGCAAGCAGTGGGCATGCATAAGCAGCTGGCTGCAAAACCCTTGGCCAAAAGCTCATGCCAGCCATACTAAGCACCCAAAGGAAAAAGCACTAGTGCCAAAATACACACCTACTATTTGAGAGTTTGGTACAAAAAATAGTCTCTGTTGCATTAAAGATACTCGGCTTCCCTTCATCAATTCACCTCTGCTGGTCAACAGTGGATGATCTCCCTCCAGTTTTGACTTTAGCAGTTTTCCCTGCTGAGTTTTGACTTTAATTTCTGGTACCAGACCCCCAACAACCCTGTTGTGTGGGGACAGTTGCTGTGCAGCAGACAACAGCCATAAAATGGCTCGGTAGATCTCAACAATAAAAATCTAATTGTGTTATTCAATCATGCAATAACTTTCTTTCATCTGTACAAATAATGCAGCACAAATGACTAAATTCATAACTCAGAGGAAGTATTTCATAATTTTTGCTGAACTTTTTTGAAGGGAACAACCAACTGTTAATTTTCTCCTTACTGTATTTCTGCTATTTTTTAATGATATCACTTACATCTGAATGCTTCAGTGCCCATGTAATTTCCCTACTTGTATTTTTGAAAGAATGACTAATATTTTCCAAATTATATACTGTGGCAATTAAAGGGAAAAGGGATCTATATATGATTTGACTGAAGAAAAACAAATCTTTTTTCTAGATTATCTCTCCCCTTTTAAAATAAAAATGCATTTCTTCAAGCTCCCGCCTATCTCATTGACACCTCAAGCTATAAATTACTGGCATAACACAACCCCGTTAATTTCTCACATTAGGACACATCAGGGCACAACTCTACCCAGACAGCAGAGTACAGCCCTACCCACACGCTTGCCGTACAGCAGCAATAATCTGCAGGCATGCACAGTGATTGCAGTTGAAGAGAAGCAAACTGTTACTCTTTGTCACTATTAATATGAAGTTCGGTGTTCACCAAGAACAGTCACCTTCACAGGACATACATAAGCACCTCCTGCTGCTTAGCTGGAATTCTTCAAATTGCTCACAAAGCCACAGCTCTTGGAAGAAGGTGATTACTGAGAATTTTAGCTGGGGTTAGCTGGTTGGTTGCGTAGCTGCTGTTTGTTTTGGTTTGGTTTGTGTGGTGGAAAATAGCTTGAAAATACAGCACCTAGACATCAGAGTTAAAAAAAACCCACAAAACCAAAAAATGAAATTCCAACATTTCTCTTTTTTTGAAATGTCACTATATAGAGTGTTGAGAAGAGATGATAGGAACCACTAAGTAACTGTGGGTAGTGCATACAAGAGCTAGTGCTTACTTAACCTTTGGGGTTCAACTGGTAATGTTATTTAGTTAAAACCCATGTCGATGGATTCTCACAGTCTGCTTCTTTTCCTCGCTGAATTTCAGCAAAAATATTGGTATAGAGATTTAAATCCTGATTGTGTTTCATCCATGTTTTAACACCAGAACATCAGCTGAAATCCCAGTTTCATCTACTTTAATTGCTTATGTGCTCTGTGAAGAGAGAGATGCTTTCCTGAAGCCTATCAGGGTCTTAATGTTAGTTAAAGTGGTCTCAAGTTGTGCACGAAGGCTTACAGAAGCACGAGCAGAGTGCAGTTCATCTTTTCCAACAGATCATTTTAATCATAGCATCAGAGAGAATATTTCCCTCCAGTATGTTTCTCAGTGCTTTGCATTGCATTGTTTTCATTATCACTCGCATCGCCTCGCTCTCTTCCCAGGAAGCTATGTGCAGGGCTGATTTCTTTTTCTTTGCCTTCCCTCTATGAATGCCACTTTTCAGGGACTGGCATCTCTTGCAGCCACCACAACAAACAAACAGCAGCTCTTTGATGCAGAAGCTGAGGAAAGAGCGCCTTGCATCATTTTAGAAATCCAGTGGCCTTGGCTGGCTCTGCGGCTTTAGGCAACCAAGTGGAAGCAATTGCTCCAGGTCCAAAGGGTGATCCAAGTCTTTTTCTTTTTCTTTCTTTCTTTCTTTCTTTTTTTTTTTTTTTTTCAGATGAAAAAAGCAGCATTTCTTCATTTAAATGATCTTGATCATGATGTGAGTAGGAAGGTGCCTGCCATAGTTAGCATTGTGAGGGAGAAACCTGATAATTCATTTATTCCTTGATAATAGCAGGGGTAGCTTTAAGGTTTTTACCATCTGTGCTCCTATGGGAAGGAGAAGCATAGCCAATACAAATTTAACCTTCAAATTTATGCTTCTGTGCTTCTCCATTGTGGCTCTAAAGTTCTTCAGAAAAAATCCTTAACCACTTCACTACTGTACAAGAATAAAAACCTACAGCTTCCAGACTCTGCTTTTATTTTATATCTGCAGGATTTCATTTAATTTTAGACTTTTAGACTTTAATAACTATTCAAAGCAAGATTTAGTGAGTGTTAAGTTTGATCACATCTGTTTATGTGACCAAAATATCCAAACCTAACGTTAAATGCTCTATCTTCAAATCTTATTTCCTAACAAGTAACCTCTCAGTATTATAGAATACACAAATAGAAAATGTAAGATCTCATTTGTGCCCGCTGCTTTTACAAGGACAAAACTCTTGCTGAAGTGGGAGTGGGGGCCTGAGACAAAAGGAAAGCGTTAGCAGAGTTATACGACAAAATTTAGGGTAAAAAGGTGTATTGATTTGTAGGTTCATCTAGATTTACAGATGACCTAGAAGAAACCGGGGGTACCTGAAAATGGGCAGATGACCTCTGAGCCAAGAGTCAGTTTAGACAAAGATCCAAAATGGGTCAGTGAGTCTTGCTCCTCCAGTCTTTGACTGGGAAGGGGTGAATTTCCTTAGTGTGTTGTAAAATGATTACAGGTTCAAGTTTAAAATTCAAAAATAGCCGCAAAGTTGGGGGCAGGCTCTGGAGAACACAACTGGTTATTGTTGTGAGCACCAGGGATGAAGTCATATGAGAAACTATGCACTTCTTTCCTCTTCTGTTATCTGTGTTCCTATCAGACCATGGAAACACTTGATGCATATTTTACTGCATCTGAGTACTTGCTAATTACAGAGGTGGAGCTCGAGTCTGGTCTGGGGGGTCATTTAACCCCCAGGAAGTGAGGTCTTCATGGGCAAAATGTTCTTCTCACTCTGGATTGGCTAAAAAAATTAAAAAAAAACCCATCATCCACTAATTTTCTGTAGAAGATTGAGGTTAGAGTTCAATTTAGCACTACACAATGTATTTGGTAGAACAAGCTTTACGGGGCCGGGGGGGAGAGATGTTCTTTTTCTTGACCTGCTTACTAATGGGTGCCGTGGGATTCTCTGGCCATGGTGGGGCGTAGAGTCTGTCCCACAAAGGAAAACAGCAATATGGGAACACCTGAGCTATACTTCCCATAATGCTCCCTGGCAGCCTTTCCAAAACTCATGAGTCCTACCATAAATAATTAAAAGGTAGCTAAATCTGGATTAACTGTGCCTAGAGAACAAAGGCACTTAAACAGGTACTGCTCTACAAGCATTATGGTTGTGTCTGAGTGCATTTGCATTTCTTGGGTTTGGCTGCTTGCTTTGGTCCTGACCAAGGAAATATAAGGCATTGCAGCAATGAGATATCTGGCCTTTCTTTTCTTCTTAATCTTGTCACTGCATGGTTCAATCTGTTGTAGATAGAGTGACTTCAGGCATGTTACCCACTCCTTCATTGCAGTAGTCAGTGGAGAGCTGATTGTAGATGCTTCTGGTGTTTCCTATGAAAGCATTCAAGCTTTGGCCAGTAAAAAGTTGTTTTCCATGGAAAATGTTAATGAAGCCATTGCTTTCTTTCTCAGCAAGCCTTCCTGTGAGGGAAGCCCCTGCTGTTTCTGACTGTCCACAGTCCTTCAGCAACAGCTGCCTGTTTTGGGAGGAGAGAAGCTGGGCAGGGCTGCTCCCACTGGTAGAAGACAAGACAAGCTTGAAATGGATGGAAAATCAGAGAGATTACAAGCCTAGTTCCATATGATTTTTTTTTTTTTTAACTTGGCTAATTACTATTCTTGAATGAAGAACTCATAATCATCTTCATGCCTGATATCATGTGGCTTTTTGTCATGTGGTCCATAGGGATTTGCAGAAAAAAAAAAAATGAAACAAGCAGTAATGCACTTAGACAATTGTACAATGTTATGGCTGGGAGGAAGAATTGTCTGCCTAATCTCTATCTGGATACTGTAGAGGGAAAGATTTTATTACTGTATGTTGCTGTCTAAAAAAGAGAAACTCTATAGTTTTGTCTGTGTATAGGTATGATCATAAATATGCCCTTGAGTCTTCCTGTTCCAAGGTGAAATAAAAGCAGTTGTGGAGGCTTCTCTCATGTAAATAACCTGATAGAACTAGGAGAATAACCAAAAAAAAGGCACAAATACCACATGCTCACAGGAAGGTTTCCTTAGCTTGAAAGCTATGGTATAAGCATTTTGATAAGGAAGGGTTAAGACTGCATCAGAAATTGTGAGCTTTATGAGTATTTATGTACTTATAAAGCTCATGCTTAAAAGATAGGACACCAGGAAATGATATCTTAAGTACTCCTTTTCATGGAAACCCACCTGGTACCTAACAGTCCTCAGAAATAAATGTCTAGAGCACAAGAGCAAAACCAACCACTAGCTTATAAAATATTCAGTCAAGGCATAGAAATCAAAAGTCTTTACTGAAGAGCTGAACCCTACCACATAACATGGGGTGACTTTGCCTGTAGCCCTTTTGCTAGTCTGTAGCCTGTGCTCTGTGTCTGACACTTCCCTTCCTCTTTCCAGGGTGGGGCTCAGAGCAAGAATGATTGAAAGGAAAAGTAACCCAGGTCCCTTGGGAATCAGCAATGCACATTTAAAAGCTCTCTGCTCTCCACTTTGTAGACTCTAGAAATAATCAACAAGCTCTGAAAAATCAGAGAAATAGAAAGGAGAGTATCAAGGAAAAAAAAAATTATTTTATTTGATATTAATGTATTTCAGGGTTATAATGATTGTCATCTGATGCAAAACACCAGCTGAAATTCACTGGGGCCAAATTGTACTCTGTCACTCAACAAGCAGTTGTGTATATATCCAAGATGTGCTGTTAAGTCCATCTAACAGGCCAGCATACCTACACCATTCTTCAAACAAACCTAAGTCTTTGGTGCATGGAAAGCTACCTCTGCTGCTCTTTCCAACTCTTTTGTAAAGAGAAAGATGAGCCGTGAGAAGTTCATCCTTAAGAAATCTCTGAAAGACAAGGAATCAATCTATCAGTCGTGCAAATTCCTACATGCTTGAGTAACTTAAAGGAGAACAGCAGTCCCCATTCATATATGTAGGCCTTTGCTGGATCAGGCCCTAGACTTCAGAGCAAACCACATGGTGCTGTTAAGTTCACCAGCTCTCCCCATACTGATTGTAGGCAGGTAGCAAGTTTGTTGTGTTGTGCTACCCATTACCTGGGACCAGTCTTCCAGGACTATTAACACCAGATCTTTGAGCTCAAATATCAGCTCACTGCTGATGTCTCATCAGGAGCAGGCAGGGCGAGTGATCCTATTTCTATTGAAATAACCAAATGAACAATTTTGACCTTTTGCAGGTTTTTTCTTTTTACGTTGGGTTTGGGTCAGTTACAGAGACACTCAATCCTTCCTAGACCCTACTGCAACATTAAGCTGTAAATGCTGCTGCGCAGAGGGATGGCCTGATGCGAGATGAGCACTGCTGTGTCGTGCAGCCAGGGCAGGTTTGATTACTGTTAGAAGACCAAAAGCCAGAATCACAGTAGATTATTGAGCCAGGGTGCTGCGCCCACTTGACTGTCATGCTAGCAATAGAAGCATAGTGTAAATCTTTGGATCAAATGGTTTATGTGTTGCAGTCACACAATAATTCTCTGGGAGAGCTGTGGAAAGAAACACAAAGGAAAGCAGCAAACTTCAAACTTTGAGTAGGCAGTAGCCACTTTGGTAATGCTTTGGCACAGGCATGTTTTGTTGTCTTCTGGCCTGCTACTGTTTGATGATCATACAGAAGTCACATTTTACATTGGGATGAGGTTTTTAACATCTCTCAGTCAATTATACCTCAAATTACATGTCCTTACCAACACCTTTTTTTATTAAAGAAACAAAGGATATTTTTTCCAAATACATGCTTCTGATGTTGCCTAGATACAAATTTCTGTTCTTGCTCCCTAACCCTCCATCATCTGCTGCAAGGTGCTGGATTTTGCTGGGCTCAAGTCCTCTAGCTGAGAAAAACCACTTGGTTTGTAATCAGGCATGTTTGCAGCTTGCTTCTCCATTATTATCCACAAGGTTAGCCACAGATTCAGTTTGACAAGCCATAACTAATTTATTTGAGCTAAATTATATGAAAGCAGTTATCATATTAACTGTGCTTACAGCTCTGCCTCTCGTTTTGTGTTTTTTGTTTCTGGTCTCCAGTTATAATAGATTTTTTTTTTAGATTTGTGTTTTACTCAGATGATAAAGATTAAATCATGGCTTTTTAGTTTCTAGTGTAATTGAATTTTATACTGTCTAGGCAGCCTCCATTTAAAGAACCTTAAAGTGCTTTGAAAATGTTCTTTAATGAAGCTTCACAAAACTTGAGCAAGGGAGGTAAATATTGTTATTAACGTGGTATTATAGGTGGGTGAACAATGGGACAGGGAGCTGTAGGGTATTGCAACTACTCTCCAGGAAATCATTGGTACAGAATTAAAGTGCAGACTTGATCAATAAAAGGATTTAATTTTGCATGGAAAAGAGCTACTAGCAATTTGTGACAAAAAGTGTAAAGCTGACAATTGCTACAATAACCATTCTTTTCAGTTGTCAGTCAGTGCTTTAATTTTCTGACAAAAAGAAATAGATACAGAAAAGATATGTGACCACTTACACTGAAGACAAGCACAACAAAACCACACGCGTATAAATTAAACTTTCTTCAAAGAACTCCAGTCATCCAGGTTCAGATGTTCAGCTATCCTTACACATCTCTCTTCTGTTGGCGTTTTTTTTTTTTTTTTTGGAATTAATAGGAGTTTATCAGCCAACTTAGTGAAGTATCTAGTCATTTTTAGGATCTGTGACTCACATCCTTTGGAGATTCAGTAGATTTCACTCCTATAGATTGCTTAGGTGGTTCTGAAAATCTCCATGTAAATGTTGGAAGCTGAATTGCTTCATTTTTTATTCAGGTCAGACTTAATGTCGTCTGTGTCCTGGTTCCGCTCCAATCCAGTGTCAAAAAGTTCAAACTAATGGTTCATTTTTACTTTGAGATTGAAAAATGGTCTGAGCCAATCTTCCTTCTGTCTGTGTTTGGGTGTGGTTCCGTGCTCTGGTTTTCAATTTCTCCTTTTTTTGTTTTGGTTTGTTTGTTTGGTTGGGTTTTTTTGTTTGGTTGGTTTTGGTTTTGGTTTTTTTTTTCAGGCAAGGAAAGCATTTGCTCAATATAGGCAAAGTTACTTCAACTGTTTTGTCTGGGTTTTTTTTTAAATTGTTCTTCCTGTTTTCAGACAGCATCTGCTTCATAGGCCACCCAGCATGGGCTTCTGGGCCACCTGGTGCTCCAGCAAATGCTGAGCACTCCAGGAATGAACCATCACTCAAGGAGTGAACCATCACTGTACCACAAGCAGCAGTTGCAAATACATTTTGTGCAGTAGCCTCTTCTGGGTTTGGATTTTACCCAGGGTGATGACTACACAGAAAGTTTCCAATCTGCAGACGTATGCCTGACCTTCATTACACTGCCAGCCAAACGCTGGGATGAGGGTCCATGGGATCTGAGAGTCTGTGTGGGGCAAGAAAAGGCTCCAGCCCTTTTGGCTGGTGTGAGTGGAACACACACAAGTCTCTTTTTCCTCAAGTTGGAGAGATCAACTTAACCTGTGCACCAAATTTATAGTCAAGGGTTCATTTCATTAGCTCCTCTGCAAGCTCTGGTAGGGGAGATTACCCTGAGCAGCTGGCCTACTCCCATCCTTTGTGAGAGACTTATTCTAAGGTATGAAACTATACTTGCTGTGGTCTGGAAAGAAGCAGGGCTTTATTAATTACACATTAAAAGCATATGAAAATTTAATAATTGCAGTGCTAACACTGTTAATAGAGTCTGTTTTGTAAAACATTGATAAAATATTTACTTGGCGGTGTGATGACCACTTAAAATGGAAGCATTATTGCTGTTTTGCAGTTCTGCTTAAGAAATGCAAAATTATTTATCATACTCTACTGGAGCTGAAGTCCAGCGAGGGTATATGCACTCCATGCTTCAGGTGCTGATGGCCTTTCCACACTGAATTAGATCACTGGAGATTAGATCATCCATTAATCCTCAAAGTTTAGGGCAATTATCTGATAATCCGTATTTACCCCTTAAAGGCTAAGAACCACCCCAGGCAGCTACTTTTCCCTGCAGTGCACATAAATATCTGCAGGAAGGGGTGGCATAGGGGTTCTGCTCTCCCCCTAGATGAGAAGCAAGAATGTGTCACCCTCCCTCTGCAATCACATCCACTTCCCAGCTATCTGGCAGCCAGAGCCCTGTGGCTCTTGGTCTGCCTGTCTTGCTTGTCTTTTCATGGAGCTAAATTCCCTCCTGCCAAGACAAGCTGGCTTTTCTAATTGTCATTCAATTTTGTGTGCATGAACTTAGCAATCACGAGAGGAGCTGCGCTGGCAGTCCCAGAGAGGGAAGGTCTCTGTGTAGCCAGAGAGCAGCATGGATGGAGATGAGCATGTCACATAATGCCCTACTGACAGGACTCTCTGAGTTGAGTGTCTCGGTCTGAAGGAATAAAGAGGAAAAAGCAGGGGTGATCCAGGTGTTGTGGTGTCTTGGTAATGCTTCCTCACTGGACTGTGGTGAGGCAGTTGCGGCAGGGAATGAGGATGTCCTGGTGAAAAAACCCTGGGTTGTGGAAGGTGGCTGCTCACTGAAGAGACAATTAAAAGATGGGAGCCAAACTTCACAGAGCAGAGGTCACTATGAAAATGTATTTAATGTTCAGAAGAAACTATTTGAAAAAGGGCACAGGGAGATGCTCTTTTACAGAACTTAATGTCAGTCCAGCAAAACTCTGGGATGGAGATGTCCCAGTGAGTAATCCCCATGTTTCAACTCTTCCTGCTGTCAGCAAACACAGACAAAGCTACCACTCCTTCTCCTGAGTGCTCTTCATGGTTCCCCTAAATAGGCCCCATTTGCATGTAATTTCCCTTAATCTGCTTGCTTCTGACAAGCCCTAATGATTTCTACTCTTTTAAAGCCCTTTTTGTTAGCTTTCCTTAATTTAATTTCCTCTGTGAGCATCTTCTCTAAGGGACGTTATCTGGCCTCTAAAGAAGACAGTACATTGTCTATGCTCCCAAAAGTGCTTAGAGACTCTTGATACAGGTGGGAATGAAAGGGGAAGACAGCAATTAAAATAAAGTTTGTGATTAACAGAAGTTAGACATTTTTAAAACCTTTAAAAGCAGTAGGGACAAATCAGAGCTGACTCAAAACTTGTTCTTTTTGCAAACAAGCCAGTACTTTAAACACTTCATCTGGTACTACTGAAGTCAACAATCATTTTGCCATTGATTTCTACCGCGGGAAGAGCTGGCTGTCTCCATGAGGAAAAGGCCATGGTTACAAGTGATTTGAAAAGAGTAAATGAAATTACAGTGAAAAAAGTGAACTTTGAAGAAAGGAGCGGGAAAACTGAGGAGCTGGAAAAAATAGTACTGGGTTTCATTTTCGTAATGCTCATTTAAGAAAACCACCAAATTTTAGAAAGCCTTTTGTAGGTGAGAAACGTGGCACAAGTGAGTATTCCCAGACTGCTGACTACAAGTGAGTAGTTCACAATATAGTGAACTGTGCCTACAAATAAGCTCTGTTAGGATACCAGAGTCCTGTTCCCAGTCAAGTGAAACACGCACAGCTTCTGCCATTGAATTTATTGTGGAACCAAGCAAGGGGCCAGACTGTGACAGTGTTGCTCCTCCTGAATAAAGCTATATATCATGACTACACCCATTTGGCTCAGTGATGGAGAATGCTGTTCTGTGTGAATGAGGCAATTGCAATCTGGACTACAGAAATCAGCATCTGAGCCTCTAAGGTGCCTCAGAGCTGGCAAGGAGGGGCAGAGTGATGGGCTCCCCAGGGAGTTTTATTGGAATTTGGGGGATGTTTCAGGGAAAAAGCTGCTGGAAGTTTATAACTGTGCACTGTGGAAAAGCAAGCTGACAGGATTGATGAGCCAGGAAGAGCTAATCACATTGATTTACAAGAGAGGAAAGAAAGAAGGGGACCAGTCTCTTTACTGGATACTGCGCATATGATACTGGCAAACACATGCTTACATATCTCTTATGAGGAAAGGCTGGGAGCCCTGGGGCTGTTTAGTCTGGAGAAGACTGAGAGGGGATCTGATCAATGTTTACAAATATCTGAAGGGTGGGTGTCAAGTAGAAGGCGCCAGTCTCTTTTCAGTTGTGCCCTGTGATAGGACAAGGGGCAATGGTCACAAACTGGAACACAGGAAGTTCAACCTCAACAATGAGGAAAAACTTCTTTCCATTGAAGGTGACAGAGACTGGAACAGGCTGCCCAGAGAGGTTGTGGAGTCTCCTTCTCTAGAGACTTTACAAACCTGCCTGGATCTGTTCCTGTGTGGCCCTACCCTGGGTGACCCTGCTCTGGCAGGGGGTTTGGACTCAATGATCTCCAAAGGTCCCTTCCAGCCTCTACCATTCTGTGATTCTATGGCAATGGCATTAAGAGCAGCTATGGAAGAAACTACATCAAAAGTGTGGAGTCCCTGAAAGATCATTTGATTTTAAAGAGTCATGTGATTTGTTGTGGGAGAGAAGGAAATAAGTTTCCTGCTCTCAGTCTGCAACTGTCTGATGTCATGATCAAGTACAAAAATGATTTGGCAGAGTCATATATTTTTATCTAACTTTTTCTAATTAGTACAAAGACAAGGTGCGCTTTGGAAGGGCATCTTGTCATGGTAAAAAAGTAATCTGAAAAAGGACAGATGAATTGCTAGAGAATATACCTAGAAAGAAGTTTAAGGCATGATATAAGTACACAATAAATTAATAGCCACAAATGAAAAACAAACCATAAAATACCTGTGTTCGCAGGAAGTGGTTTTAGTACTGGGCTGACAGTACAAGAGACAGCAATCCTCAATTTATCTCAGAACAAATTCAGTGTTAAACTGAAAAGAGGACATCTTACCGATACAACAATATCAATAGTTATTCGGTTAGTATGAAAACAAGTTCCACACAAATACAGAAATTCCAAGGTAACATTCCTTGTATTTATGTAACAGATGTTTATAACCCTTGTGTGGAGAGTTTGGCCAGAGGCTGTTAGCTATCATCAGCTGTTGTTGCTCTGGGCAGCAGCATAAGTTATCTTGAGTTGATATTGTAAATGCAATTTATTTTGGCAATTGGTGAGGACAAATATGCTGCTCTCAATTTCAAAAGCACCTGCTTTGAAACATTGTAGAAAGGTAACAGCTTGGGGAAGTCCTCTCCTGGAATAAGAGGGGAACTCCTATATGTTGGAAAATGCCATTGCATTCAGGTCTTCCATTCAATGCTTACAAACCAGCGACACAAGTACCACTGCAGCACCCAGCCATAATGGCACCCTACTGTCACCCCTGCAACAGCAACAGTGTGTCAATGCCCAGTTCTTTGACAGCCACTAAAAAGAGACCTCTTGCCATTCTTGTCCAAGCAGATACTCTTGTTAGAAGGGCTTTGGTCCCAAATCTGATCTGGTCTTGTATTTCCAATGAGGTCTTCAAGGACGTGAGCAAGTTCCTGCAGCACAATAAATAACTGCATGCCACCTGAGTCACAGGTCACTGCCTGTGGGCAAATGCTTAGTCCACTGCTCATGTATTTCAACTTAATTCTCTTTTCTCTGGTCAAAGTGGACTCAGTAGCTGATTGCTTACCTTTGGAAGACATTTAGAAAGCTGATGGTGGACATCAGGATTCAGATTTGTGTGCCAGTAATCCATATGACATGTAATAAGCACAAAGTTCTCTGTCATATGGCTTTTATCTCATTTTATAGCATATATTAATTAATAGCTTGACTATATTTTTAAAACCTGCTTAAGCAATAGTAGGCTGTATTTGCATGCCAACAAATATAATTAGATTGCTTTCACTTGGCACAGATTTGACCGTATTAGCTACAAACAGGCAACGATCACCTTCTGCTGAAGAACAGGAAGGTAGAGAAGCAGAAGAGAAACTGGATGTGAAGCATTAGTTTAGTTAATGGTATAATGCACATGCTGCAGTCACTCCTGTTTTTCTGGTTTCCTTTTGTAGGTAGCTCTACGAATAGCGTGGGTCTAGCCTGAAACACAATTCTCTTCAGGCGGATGTATTGTGTAAACCAGAGTAGTCCCGTTCTTACTTAAACTAGATAAGGTGCAGGATATTAGTTTATTCTCTTTGCTGCTAGGAGCTTGCATTACAAACTACTGAAATTTGCATCAACACTATACTTCTTCAATAAGTGAATTCACTAAGCTGGCTCTATTTGGTGCATACATGTGAATTAGGTCTTAATGTGTGATTTTTTTTGCCAGTTACATAACCAGCTTGAACTGTGATATGCTACATAAAAGAAAATGTGAGTTTCCTGTGAAGGGAGCAAAGATTTTTATCCTGAATCTTTTCTGCAGGTGATGACGTTGCTGTCTAGCTACACTGCACTCACTTTGTTGTCCCTTTAGTCTCTTGGTTTGAGTGCTATGGTTCTACTTGTTTGCAGTTTTTTTTAGATACCAGATGAAAGTATGCTTCCAGTCCAGACCCTGGCTTGGAACTGGCCAGTTACAGTGAGAGAACTGGGAGCAAAGCCCAGAGCTCCTGCATCCTAGTTCAGTGTCTTCATCAGAAACCTGCCCTACTTCTTCAGCCAAGCCTTGGCGGAAGGTTGTGTGCAGAGAATAGTCCAGAGCAATGTCAAAGGTCTCTTACAGCTTGACAGTGATGAGGTAATCCTGAATTAAAGCTGTTCCATTACTTTCAGCCTACTCCCCCACGCTGGAGCAGACACTGTGTAAGCACAAGGCTTTGGCAGAAGGGGATGAAAGGAGAAGGCGTCTCAGTGGGAAATCTTCCTTTACTTGCTGCAAGTAGCAGCTTTTAATGCATCTGCAAATTTTTTCAATTTTCTTAATGGCAGGTCAGCTGTTTGTGAACTGCACTTTGCACTTCACTCCCTCTCACTTAATTTCCTTTCTCCACCACGGTGGATTTGAGAAAGAGAGAGAAAAAAAAAAAAAAAAAAAAGAAAAAGAAAAAGAAAACTTCGTGGCACATCAATATTTGTCTCAATTCATTGTCTTGCATGATGACTCACCATCAAAACAGTGCTGCAATAACATTTGACATGCCACACTGGAACAGCTTCTGAACTGCTACAATGTGCTATTTCCATCTGTGAGATTATGGGGAATTAAAAAAGCAGATCTTTTGACACAATTCAACATAGCAACTTCAGTGTATTTTGCTACTTTATACCATGGAGTCGCTACTAAACGGTCTGTTTGACATGATTCATTATAAAGGATTTAGAGATGTCATGTATAAGTACTTTATAGTCTTTGTGATGCAAATGAAAAAGGATGTATCCTGGAAAAATATTAGGAGTATTGCAGACACTATTAGTCCAAAGATGTTTCTCTGCACAGCCGTGCCATATAGCCCAGGTCAAGTTCTGGTCCTTCCTAATAATCACTGTAATAATAATAACTGTAATTAGGGCCAAGCAATGGCATCATAACAGCTAAAAGACCGTTTATCCCAGCAATGTTAAAACAACAGGTGCTGCATTCCAAACAGCTGCTGGGAAGCAATATGTAATTAAGAGCAAATAATGACACTGAGCATTTTGATTGTACGTTCCTCCTATGTCTTTTAAAGTTCTCATGTTATCTGGCTACCACACAGGGTAATTTGCATAGCTATGTATTTCCAGTTCACTTCAAGACAGCTGCAATCGATCCATGCTTGCTGGCATTGCAGTTGTAGGCAAAGGGAAACAGGGAACGGTGAAATCGGGTAATTATAGACTTCGAGCCCCAGTGGCCAAATAAGTGAAAAGGAGTTTTTAATAAGTAATGAACACAGGTTACACTATGTGGACAATTTAAAAAAATGTGACCACCAGCTGCAAAGGGTGAAGGAAACCTCCCTTCGTCCTGTGTCTCCATCCGTGTAGCAGTAAGGCCCCCATTTCCAATGCACAGAGCCCCATAAGTGCTCTCAGCACCTAAGTGCTCCCTGCCTCCTGCTTAGTTTACATCACACTTATTCAGAGCTGCAAAACACTTTTCATCTTTCACTGCCATTGCCTGGCACTCCTGTCACCTTAATTACCTTGCTTCACAGGGATCTCATCTTGGTTTTTAAAGACCCCTCCCCAGCATGGGCACAATTCTGTTCTGTGCTTTTACATCAGAGAGGGAGAAACCAGTTTGGCCCCAAAGTGCGTGTTTTGAAGGTACCTCTTTGCAGGTCAAAATCCTTCCTTCTGGCTATTCTGGTGAGCAGTTACTGTGCTCTGCCTCCTTGGTCTCCTTCCATACTCCCTCTCCAGAACATTCAGTGGTGCTTGGTGGGGGGACAGATAGCAAAGGGGATGGAGAGGCCTTGCCTATGGCTGCTAAGGCTTTTGAGTTCTCTGTCCTTCATCAAGTGAACTTACTGTCCTCTGATGGTGTGAGAGCTCTCAGGAGCAGGTTTCTGACAATGTGCCATGCCTCGTGTTGTCTAAAGACAGGTACCACCTGGGGACAGTATAAATATATTCTCTGGAAAAAACAGAGTAGAGTCTCCTCCTTGCTGCTCATTCCTTTTTCCACCTCAGAGACTTGACATTTTTTGTGTTAGTTATTTTTCTTGGTTTTAATTTTAAGAGGCAAATGAATCAAACCATTCAGCCTTACACTATATATACACCAATAAGAATGTAATTTCTGTGGTGGCGACAAAGGCTTCTGTTGACATTTTTCTGAAATAACCCATTCAGATGACAAGGAAGTAGCAGTTTGGTGGGTTTGTTTCAAAGATTGACTGCACCATTGGTAACTTTCTCTGAGGCAGATGAAGGTACTGGATGCCCTGATCCTGTGCACAGCATGGCTGGTTTTCTTGTACAGCTGGTGAGTCTGGTAAGACTTTTGCAGCACTCAGTTTATGAGATACTCTCCATGGCCATGAGGCAAGATTGCCACATCTCCCTATGGCCTAGGTAGCATGCTTAGACATCAGGCAAGGTGCCTTGCACGGGCAGGTTGTCAGGTGAGGCTAGACACCTTAACTATGTTCAGCTGTCTCTAATGTTTCAGGCAACATCTGCCTAACTCAGACCAGGTTAAGCTGTTTAGGCTGATCCAGGTGAGTTTTGCCTGAAGCAAATAAGGAAGTGCTTACAAAGCCTACTCAGGGAGCATTGTGGGAGGGGGCTTGTTTTTGGGTGAGGGTATAATGTGTGGGATCCTCTATTGTATTAACTGTAGTTAGGAGAAGATCTTTGTCTGGGGCTCTTGAGCAACCAAAGAGCATATGTAAGTGTGTGCTAGTGAAAGTGTTTCTTGTAACTAGTGTTTATTTCTAGAGGGGAAAGAAAAAGAGGTATATTGGTGTAAATTGTTTTAATGCTGCTCTACCTGTAGTTGTCCTAGAATGGTGAGTATACCAGTGAAATAATACCTTTCAAAAGAATTTACATCCCAAAATAGGTATGCCTGCACAAAACCTGTGTATAGAACTGCTCTGAGTGGCTATGAGTGTGTCATGGATCTGACTCCTTATTATAGTGCATCAATAGTATACTGTTGTAGCAGACAGAGGAGGGAATTGGCTTTCAGTGAAGAGAGTGCAAATTCAAATGTAGGCTGTCCCTGTTCCTTTGGCTGTGTAAGCCCGGACTTGTGAAACAGCTCAGTCCTGAAAGTCCCAAGTTAATCTGAAAATTTGGTCACTTCTGTAAATGCCCAAGTAGGGACTATTTGGCACTCTGGTGGGTGATACTATGCAGAAGAGAATATCAGCCAGGAAATTCTCACCTAAAAAACTTTCAAGGGGAAATTAGTGTGTGCTGAACCACAGACTTTACAGTTACGGTCCTAGTTTGTTGAACATGGAGGCAGAAAGAGTTAATCATTTTACTCTGAATCAAGAACTAGGAGTCTTCTCTTTTACTTGTGTCAAAGGCTATTGCTTCTTTATCCATTTAAGTGCCTGGAGATTTAAAGTGCTTGCCAGAATAAGAGCTAGCTCTCAGTTGCTGTAGCTTATTAACAGCAGTGTTGACTACCAGAAAAGGCTGTCAGGGTGATTAGTGGCCACGGATTGTCTCTAAAGTAGGATTCTCGTTAATGTGATATTACCTGATTTTTTTCTTGTAAGTATTAACAGAGAATAAACTCTGTAAACACATGCTTAACTTGAGAAATCTTTGTTAAAATGGTAGCTACAAAGCCATGCAATCCATTTACCCACCGTATGTATGGTGATAAACTAATCCTATCTATAAGGCAATTAATACCTCCCTGTAAATGAAAATGTGAAATGTTTCTATTTTTGTTTGGTTGACTTCTAATTGTACGTGTGAAAGCTGTCAGTATTAATAGACACACAAAACCCCTGACTGTTCTGCAAACTGCATGCACATTTCCAGCCTACAAGCTGCTCTAGATGGTCTGAGAATGTGATCCCTTCTACCTTTAGTTTGAGTCATGGCATAATAAGTTTGTTCCCATTCCTTTTTCTGGCTCTACACAGAATTAGGACATCTGAAGTAGTGGAAAATGAAAATTGTGTACAAAAATTGCTTTAAACTTCTTTGGAGTTAAACACCACGACCATAGCTTCTACTGGGCTTCAGTGATGCTGTCTGTTGGGGTGGGAATTCTAATTTCAATAGAGCTTACCCAGACAGAGACTTGCTGCTTCATCAACACTTCCTAGTTTGGATTCAGCCAGCCTTGCCCGAATTAGATTTCAGTCCACCCTGCAGAGGTGGATGTGAAGGGCTTGATGCTGTTTTTCCATCACCTCCCTCTCCAGCGTGTGGAGCTGCTACAGGCCACAGGAATCCCTGAAATGAGTCAGAATGAGCTCAAATCAAAAATACTTGCTCTTTGCAGCACTGAACTGAACCGCCTGAGAAGTTTCACCAGCACCAGGCGTGATTGCCAGACTAGATTTGGCAAAGGGATGCCCATTATGCAGCTTTATCTACTCACCTGGGCTCTTGCCACACTGTGTCAGCTCCCTGAGCTCCTAACATCCAAAAACCAGCATCTCGTTCATTTAGCTGAATTCCTCATCCCTGGCAATACTGAACAAGATTTTGCCTTTGTGCCTCAGTTCCCTGTCTGTAAAACAGTGATAACAGCACCATCTCACCTCACTGTGTGCAGTGATTGAATGTGTTAAAAGTGCAGGCCCTCAGCTGATACAGCAATGGGAACTCTGTAACAATTTGGGAGAGAAAAATAAGGTTTGCTTTGCGTTTTTGTTCGTGGTTTTGGGGGTTCTTTTGTTGGTTTTTTGTTTGTTTGTTTTGTTGTTGTTGTTGTTTTGGTTCGGTTTTTTGGGTGGTTTTTTTTTTTTTGGTCCTCCAAAGGTGACGATTAACCTGTAGCTGCAAGTATACTCTGAATTCTGACATAAAATGAACATGGTTCCTCCTGGCTTTGCTTTAAAATATGTTGTGGCCAAGTGGTTCAAAATAAGAAAATGCACTTTTTTCACTTCTCTATGTCTTGCTTATTCTTTCTTTGACTGGAAATTTGTAAAAAAGAGTAATTCTTTATGCTAACAACTTTCTTAGTCTTGCTAGTTTAGCCAAATCCCCTTAACTGCCAACAGTGATACGATTATCACACAAGCACACAGGCTGCTGTCAGTGCTGACTTTTTAAAAGGCTGTTTGAAAACCCTATTTTCAATTCTTTCCAAATATTTGTTATAAAGATGTTTCTTAGAGTGAAGGGTTCAAGTGCTTTGGAAAATGTGCTGTCTTGTATGCTGTCAGCTCCCTAAATATAAGGTGCGACACTATGTGTATTTCTTCCACTGAAACAGCTTCCTGTGGCTGTAAGGTGGCAGTGGCCTGGAAGAGGGGGGTGTGTGGGGGGGTATAATAATAATAAAAAATAATCTTTGGGACATGAAATCGTAATAAAGCCAGGGCAGGAACTGAAGGCAGCAGTCAGCTGTCTGATTCATTCCAGCAGGAACTTTTTTTCCTCTCCATCTTTCTATCTGTAGCATTGTACAATTTTTTTTTTTTTTTTTTTTTTTTTTTTTTTTTTTTTTTTTTTTTTTTTTTTTTTTTTTTTTTATTCTATTTCTTATCCCTTTTTTTATTTTAATTTGTGTAGTGTATGCGATTAAATCTT
>JAAGNO010031294.1:25534-47145 GCA_033439905.1 Ceryle rudis
TTTCTTTTTTTAGCTTTTGATTTTTTTTTTTTTTTTTTTTTTTTTTTTTTTTTTTTGCTTTGTCTCTTTTCATGAGCTCATCAAAGCCGATTACGCAGCCCTGCTGTAAGTGAAAGCTGTGAAGCTGAGCCGAGCAAATCAGGCCATCCCTGTGGATGTATAAATGAGTCAAATGACCTCCAAAAAGCATGAATCTTAAAATATGGTTGTATAAACTAAGAGATCTCAATGGTGATTAGTGCAAGGAACTCTTGGAACATCAGAAAAGGAAGGGGGTGAGGGAGGGAGGGAAAGAAGCAGCAACCTCTTGAATTCAAGTTCTGTTTTGCTTTTTCAAAGCACAGCACTGATGCGTACAAGGGCAAATGTGCACAGCATTGAAGTACTGGGGGGGAAAGTGTGTTGGGTGAGGTACTACAGCTGGCAGTAGAAGTAATTTCTACTGGCAAATCAAATGGTTTGTTGTAATCAAAGCTAGAAGGTTCTGTTCTCTAATGGAGCAAATGGGAGACCTGTCCTTGACGTTAAAGGTTTAAATGCTGTGTTTGACCTGTAAAGTAGGGTAGCAATTATTTGATGGAGACTAGGAGTAGGGAAGATTACCAGAATATGGCTTAACTTCTGTTTCCCTGTTGAATTGTGGCTGGGGAAGGGTAGCTGCACAGGCACGTTGCAGGCTGTGACAAATGTGATCTCTTAGCACGTCCATGCCTGGGATAGCAGGAGGTGGCCTGTGGCTGGCAGGGGCTGCTTGTTGGCAGTAACTGGTAGCTGTTACAGAATAGGATGTTCCTGGCTTCCTGCAACAAATGAGTTTAGCAATTTCAGTCTGGTTTAGAGCAAGAACTATTGCAACAAGAATGATGCAAATTATAGTGGCTACTTTAGGATTCAGAGTTACATGAAACTGAGGCCTGCTAGGAAGCTCATGGTGCTAGAGAGCTTATTTTTCAAAGTAGAATAGGTGGCTTTAACAAGTGATGGCTGAAGGGAGAAGGAACACATTTTCTGGGATGTGGAAAGTCATTAAGTGATGCATTGGTGAGGAGAGGTCCCCACCAGCCCCATTCTCAGCCCTGCCTGGGGCACCCAGCCTGCCAAGTCTCCTGTCCCTTTATGGATGCCATCAGCCAGTCCCACTTCTCATCCTGAGGTGGGATCCCCAATCAAGCCCACTCCCAGAGTGACAAATAACTGATGGACTAAAACTTGGCTGGTCTTTTTGTGTATGCAGGGAAGTGGCTCTTAGCTTTTTTTCTTTTTTTTTTTTTAACGGGAGGCATTGGCTGAACTGGCACATGTGCTTGACTTGCTATTCTGTGTGTATTTCTGTATCCGCAGCTCTTGTTTTTATAGGCTGGATTTGATGATAAGAAATCTCCTTCCAGGACTGAAGAAGGACCTGCTAGTGCAAGAAAAATGCAACGTTCCCTCTGCGTATTTCTCTCTTCATTATATTTTGAATTTTCCCAAGCTTGCCATTTCTGTGGCTTCCTCATACAGATTTGAAGAAACAGCAAATAGACATGAGTTTAACTGGTTTATTACTGAATTTTATTTTATTTTTTTTATTTTTTTGCATGGCACAAGTTTGAAAGCTAAGCCTGAGATTGTTCTCTGCTGGCCCAGAAAGCATGGGGGAAGATAAAACAATTTGCAGCTTTTGCTAAATTTAATCATTACACTTTGAAAACCTCAACAGAAAAATGCAAACCAATATTGATTGGCAATTCTCATGAGTTAAGTGACAAGAATGAGCTTTGGTTTAGAAAACTGCCCCAATACATGAATGTTGTTCTTCACTTTCTCAAAGCTGTCTGATAAGCTTTTCAGACTGTCAGAGACTGCTCTTTTTCAGGACCCTTCCAACTCTTGCTTGATCCCTGTGAGGCGGTAGCTAGACTTTTCTGACATCTTTTGAGGATCATCATTCCAAATTTCCTTTTTTACATTTCTATTAGAAATGTTTGCTTTTCTGATTAATAAAAAAAAAAAAAATCCTCTAAACCCAGCTGAAAATTTCTGGACGCTGAGATGTGGAGGCAATTTTGGTTAGTTTTTATTAGCTTTTAATTAAAATACATTTTCCCTGGGAAAAAAAGTAAAATAAGAGTTATTTTTTTTTTCCATGAAGGCTGCTAGAAAGTTGGAACATTCTTCTTCTTTTCTTACTAGACCCTACTTCCTGAATAAGTCCTGTGAGAACTATTATTTCATGTTAACACTAGCCCATAAGCACTTTTCACTTCCTGTGTTTCCAAATTTCACTGTACAACCTCCTCCACTTCAGCTTTGTTGAACATTGAGAAGCAGGGGTTGAGACTAGAAGGGAGTTCAAGATGTTTATCTGACTGCAGAAGAGTGGGAGAAAGGAAACATCTAAGTGTTTGGGGCAGAAATTTTATTACTGTGCCTGGGACTAATGAAATTGAGGACTTCAATGGCAAGAATGTTCTTCATAGGTGTTGTCACACCTTTACAGTCAGGGCAGTTTGGTTTGCATAGCTGCTGTGATAATTTAATGGTATGACAGAAATGTGGCCACTTAGCCAAGTAAAATCAAGTTTAATTATTCTAACCCTGGTCACGGTGAAGTTGCCTTTCTTCTCCTCATTATAAAGTAAGTGTGAAAGCCTTAAACAGGGACTAACCTGTGCTTGACAGATACTGCAGGAAAGCAGCTCTGTGTAGATCAGTTTTGCAGTGCTGGTCTACTGAGTGAGATACTAGCAGCTCTCTCCTCTTTAAAAATCACACTCTGGTCATACTAAGTATCTTAACAGCAACAAGGTCTATCAGGGATTGTAGCTGTGTCCCTTTGTCAGGCTTGCTCCGCTCTTCTCAGGAGCAAACTCCTGGAGTCCTCTTCTGAGCCACAGGTATTATCTTCACAGGTTATTAGATGAGGAACCTGCTGATAGCCTGGGTTTTGTTAAATATGGGGGTGGGTGGCTTGTGAACTATTTGCTCTTGAGCCTATAGCAATGTGAGAGCTTGTTCTTTAACTTCCAGGTTTCCCTTTGAGTGCTGGGACCTGAGAACTTGATGGATAACCATGGTTACTACTACTTGATGTGCTTGTGCATCAGCAACTGCTGCCTGCTCTGGTAACAATGTTAGACTTTTATTGAGAAAAAAAAAAAAGGCAAGCATGAATATGCAAAGTTAGAGTCCAATCTTGAAACCAGGTGACCCTGCATCTGAATGATTGTGGAGCTCTTCTTTGCACTAGCAAAATAGCTTCTGTGTAGTAAGGACTCAGCAAGCATCTACCTTTTGCTTTGTTCGCACTCTTGGTATAATTAGATGACTCTGCTCTGATCACTCATCCAGGTGATCAGATCAGCGGTGGTAGCTGATAAACTGTGAGACATCAGTGGAATTAAGTTAAACTGCTGGAGACAAAGGAGCTCTGAACCCCCTCCCTGGCTGGCAGATCAGAGAAGGATTAAACAGCTTGAGCAGAAATGGCTCCATTGAAAGAGAGGCAGTACAGTTACATTGATGCTCAGAGCAGATAGCTAGAGGTGTCTCTTCTTAAATATCTGGTGAGCCTTAATGACTCCCCTTTTCACACCCTGGAGCATTCCATTTGCTGGAGGAAAAAAAAAGCAAGTTACATAAAGCGTTTCTGCACATCAACCTTCCTCCTATAACACTTCTGTCATTTCAGGACATTATTCAAAATAGACTGATTATGATCACCTCAATGGATTCTGAGAAGTAAATTATTGAGCTATCTCTACCTGTTTCTTGCTACTGGCATGCAAGACAACTGGGCTACGTTCATGAGCCGTTCCTGTATTTCACTTAGAGCTCACTTCAGTGAGTCAAGATACTTGTGCTCTTCATGCACAAACTTATGTGTTGCCATTACAGGAGTCAGAAATGACTAAGAAACTCTGGAGCTAAATATGTTACAATGAATTATTAAAAAAAACCCAAACCGTAATTTAAAGGGATCAGAGTAGAGCTATGCAGAGGTCAAAGGGGCAGCTATACCATGGGTAGCTATGCATGTGCTAGCTTTAAATAGGCCAGCTCAGTTGTCAGAGGTGATAAAGAATGAAGGAATGGTCCTCAGAAGAGGATGCAAAAGTCCATTTGGGTCTTAAGCACATACTTGTGCTATCAGGTTGTGATGGAGGTCATGAATGTGTCCTACATGACTACACAGTAAGGTTAGCTAACCACCCTGATAGCTTTAAGCAACTTAAAATATGCCATGTATACATGCTTAAGAAAGACAATTTTCACAGTGGCTCTCTTTAAATAGTGTTGTTATACTACAGATTCTTAAATCAAGATCTCCTTACCACGAAACCTCCTTACCATGCCAAAATTATGAAAATCCCAACTCAAGCCCCTGCCTTGCATCAGTACATTCAGCCATGTGACAGGAGATATAAGGCTGGTTTTGCCACCACCCAGGTCACAACATGCCGGAGTTTTAACATTAAATATATTACTTTAAATTTTATTTGGAAGTAAATGTGTAGCCTGAACTACTGGCAGATAGGGGACTTCTCTGAAACTTCCTTGAGAAGGGTGGGAGAGATGTTGTTCATGTCCATTTGCTGTGGGACATTGAAATGGGATTATCTTGCATTTACAGTTTTTGTAATCTTTTTAAACTGAGTAGTGTAAGAGGATCCTTAGAGTAAGTGAGAATTTCCCTGTGAGAAGTGCTGTTGTAACTAGATGTTGCAGTCCTACAGCCCCAAGTATCTCAAAATGCTAGGTAAGCAGCAAATTATTCTTTTTTGCTGTATCCAGCTCAATAAACTGAGAGAAAGTGGAGTTACTACTGATTTTTTTTTTTCCTGAAAAGTTGTATATAGTACTCTTCAACCAGAAACAAAACAAACAAACAAAAGTATTTGAAGTAAAACATGTTTAGATTGGGTGCCTCTTTATTAATCTTGCAAGTTTTAAGGTTTTGGCGCTTATGTTTCCAAGCTCACCAGTAACAATGGTACAAGATGATGTGAATTTAGGCTAGGAAATGGAAGCTGAGAATCTTTCATAATAGCACGATTTCAGCAGCTGGGGCTTATAACCATCAAAATACTCAAGTTGTCTCCCAAATAAAACTTTTGTTTTGGAGTAAACTTTCATGGGTGATGAAAAGCCAATGCATGCTTTGCCTTTAAGGCTCTACTTGCTTGGTACATGCCTGGAAGTGTTATTCACTTTGGGAATAAAATTCTAGGGCCAACTCCGCCCCCACCCAGCCAAGAACCCATCTTTTGCCCTTCCAAGTCTGTCACAACCATTTTAGTGGTTTAGTGGTTGTGGCCTTTTGTGTGGCACTCTATCAACAAAATGTTGCTATGTCTGGGAGGGGTTCAGGGATGCTGGTGACTGACCCAGCTTCAGTTCCATGTTGGAGGGAGGTTAAGTGGGGAAATTTTGTGGTAGAAGAGATGTAAAGCATGAAGTGAGTAGACAGATGAGGCCTTGTGGAGCTGCTCTGGAGGAAACTGAGCAGGATTTTGTTTAATTTGATATCTTGTTGTTAATGTATTTGTTAATAACATGAAATCCCTGGAAAGAGGGTGAGTTTGTAGACTCTATAATGAGCATGCTATCTGAGAAAGCATTGGAAAGGATAACACCTCTCAAACTGTATGGTAGCATTGATTTATATATATTTTTTAGAGTTCTCAATTGATTTCTAGTTTAAAATCAGTGCTGTGACCTAAAGACAGGGAAGAGGCTGGCTATCTAAGAACATATTTCTCCAAGTACATTTAAAAGATCAGGTTCATCATGTTCCATAGCAATGTCAAAATCACGTAAAGGGAGCTTTGTATGGGTGTTTTATTTAAGGGAAGGATTTTGTTCATGTTGGCATCTTTATTATAAATACACATTACCTTTAACAACTTCAGCTGGGAGAAATGAAAACAGCTTTGTTTCCAAAATAAGATATGAAGCATTTGCACTTAATCACAGTTACAAAAGATTCTCATTGCTTTTAATAGTAATTCAGTGACTGGAGGAGTCTCTGCCTCAGTCAGCAGCTCTGTTTCCAGCATGACCATGTCCAGTAACTGGTCCCTTCTTTCACTTATCAGACTGTCTGACAGATAATCAGATACCACCCTCTCATACGGTAAACTTAAAGGATCAGGCTCTTACACAGCAGCTCCACTGCTTCTCCTTTATTACAGAGTAGTGTTTTATTTTTACTGCGTTTGCTATGCTTCAATTGGACAATAATATTCTTGCAGGTACCACTGTCTAGGACTTGCGGGTGCTTTCCTCTTTGCTGACGTGCTCTGCTGACATATGGCAGAGCTGCTGTCTCAGCACTTTCTCTTGGTGGTTGTTCCATTTTGTTGTACACTAACATCTTTTTCTATAAATCAATAGAATAAAAGAATCATTAGGGTTGGAAAGGGACCTCCAGGATCATTGACTCCAACCTTCATCCTAACATCTCTCTGTCCATTAGACCGTAGCCTCAAGGGCTATGTCCGCTCGTTTTTTAAACCCCTCCAGGGATGGTGACTCCACCCCCTCCCTGGGCAGCCTGTTCCAGTGCCCAACCACTCTCTCAGTGAAGAATTTCTTCCTAATATCCAATCTAAACCTCCCCTCATGCAACTTGAGGCTGTTTCCTCTCATTTTATCATTAGTAATTTGGGAGAAGAGACCAACACCAGCCTCGCTACAGCCTCCTTTCAGGTAGCTGTAGAGAGCAGTAAGGTTTCCTCTCAGTCTTCTCTTCTCTAGACTAAACAATCCCAGTTCTCTCAGCCTCTCCTCATCAGGCATGCTTTCCAGACCCCTTACCAGCTTCATTGCCCTTCTCTGGACCCTCTCCAGCCCCTCAATGTCCTTCTTGTGCTGTGGTGCCCAAAACTGGACACAGGACTCAAGGTGAGGTCTCACAAGTGCCAAGTACAGGGGCAGCATCACTTCCCTACTCCTGCTGGTCACACCGTTTCTGATCCAGGTCTGGATGCTGTTGGCCTTCTTGGCCCCCTGGGCACACTGCTGGCAAATAGTAAGTTTTCCCTTAATTGAAGTTCTCCGACTGGAGGGTTTGTGTTTACTGATGTTGCATTTAAACTTTACAACACGGCCTTATGCTGGTGTTATTGAACACCTGGATCTGGGATCCTGGATCCACTGAAGCACGTTTTCCTTCTGTTCATTTGAAACTTGCTGCATTATTTTATATATATATATATATCTTTCTGGCTATGGTCATGTAGGATTTCATAGTCTCTTAGGACAGTTTTTTTTGGGAGACAGGCAAAACAGACATGACTTGGAGAAATTAATTTAATTTATTGTCAACTTAATATATAACAATAAAACCCTTAGTGAAAACCTCTCCTCCCCTCTTCCCAGGCTCAGTTTCACTCCAGACTCCTCCTCTGCCCTTGTTATTGTTGGAGGTCACACCCAGCCCCTCATGGGGCGGAGGAATGGTACAGGGCGTATGAGGGAGTTTGCAGCAAGCACGCTGGTTTCTCTGCTGCTTCTTCCTCCTCACTGTGTTCCTGTGCTCCATAGATCCTCTGTGGGATGCAGTACCTGCTCAACCATGGGACATCTCCTACTCCTCTGTCCTCCATGTTCTGTTTCTTGCTCTTTGTTCCTTTCTCTTTCCATGTAGTCTTTTCAGTCCTTTCTTACACGCATTTCCAGAGAGGTGCCACCAACTTCAGCATGTGCTGTGATGGGTCTGCTATGGAGGCAGCTGGAACTGGCTGTGTGTGGCATGGGGCAGCCCCTGGCCTCTTCTCACAGAAGCTGCCCCTGTAGCCCCTCCACTGTCAACACCTTGACACCTACACCCAATTGCTAATGTTATAGACTGGTTAAAATAACTTGAATTCCAGGAAAAAGTCATTGGCATTAGACTTCTGATTTATGCAGAATATATTTCTGTGGCAATGAAGATAATTATTGCTAGTAAACCAAACTTTATGCTAAAGCCAGCTCATTAAACAAATCTCATGTAGTCCTTGATTTGACTACAAATTTGATTAATAGAAGTGACCTGTTGTAATATGCTTATTTTTGTACAATCAGCCCAATGTCATTGCTCCTTTTCCCCAATGACCAGAATGAAAAGTAAAGTCCCTCCTGGTAAACACTGCATGTAGCAAAAAAGACTGAACCAGCGGTACACAATCCAGAGGGCAGTTGGGTTCCTCTGGGTTGCTGTGTAGCAATTCAAATGGCCTGTGTCTTCATCCAAGAGCAAATACTAGGCTAAATGTAAGACCCCAGGCTGAGGATAAGCCCTAGTCCCCCATGGAACACACTCTGGAAAGGATTTAGAAGATATTTGGAAAAGTGTGAACTCCAGCATCCGGTGTGAAGCTGTAGAGGGCTTATGGCCTGAGCAAGGGAGGGCAGTGAGTAGGAGCAGGTTGATGTTACTATCTTCCATACTGTGGAGCAGTATTTGAATTCTGTATCTAATTTTAGCTTCCACATCTTGGAGGTAGGGTAGAATGGTGGTGATAGCACAGACTTACAAATGTTATTTTGGGGGGCAAATCACATGTTTCTTATGTTTGTTTTTCCCTTGAGTGTTCATAGGCATGTCCACACTGACAGACAAGTGAGCTTGCATTCTAGAAAGGACCTCTCAGCGCCATGCTGTTGTGTTAGTTGTTTGGCTCCTTGTGGTGCTTTCAGTAGAGCTCATCACCCTGGGGGCAGGACTGTATGAAAAAGCTTCTCTGCTCTTGGGACCTGTGCTAGTGTTTCTGCCCTCTATATGTGCATCCAAAGTCCCTGGGAGACAGGCTGGTCATTTGCTGTTCCCTTTGGGAGTTCATTTCAGGGACTCATTGGGTTACTGTAGGGATTACCAAGTGCACAGGTCCACTTGGTTAGGCAGCCTGGAAACCCTTGAGCTCTTAGAACTTTTGGGCTTCCATTTTCTTCTCTGTAAGATGCTGAAACCAGGGGTAGAAAAGTTATTTCATTTTGGGAAACATCGTGAAGTGGCCTTGGCAGGCACTGCTCAGCACTGGTTGAACACTTTGTTGTAGCATATCTAAAAGAGCAATGTCTTTGTCATGCTTTAAGTTTGTTTTCTGTTGTTGTTTTTACAGTATATAATGGAGCTTTTATGCTTAAGCTTTCCATCTTAGACATGAAAGGATGTTAGCTAAAGACTGATGTTTATGTAAATCTAGAGAGGTGAATAAACAACTGTGCTTCCTGTTAACTGCTGGGCAATCAAACAGTGGCTGATAATTTACTTAACTCAATGACCTCTCCTTTTTGCTGCAGTTTGAAACATTTGGAGATTCAGGTACCTGGCCTGTTATTATCCATATAGTATCTATTGGTGCGTTCAGCAGAAAATTTTGCACTATGTACAAATCTTCCATTCTCCATGTTCATAAATGCCTGGCTAATTGCTTATTATCATATTGAAAAGCTGCACATTACAGAGCAGATGCCAGCAATTTGAACTGCTGGATGAAGCTTGGGTACCTACTTCAGTCTGCTCAGTGCAGCGGCTGTGAGAACAAGAGACACTGAGGAACACTGGGAAGTACAAGCCAGCGACAGCCTTCTTAAAAACAAGATAGTCAGCAGTAAATGTTAAATATGCTGTTAGAGACCAAAGATTCACCTGTTTTAATCCTTTGGCAGTGAAGGAATAAATCATATGAAACAGATATATCAAGTGGTCTTCCACTGTGGAAGGTGCTGATCATCTCCTAACAAACGCAGGGACAACCTGTTTAGTTTATTTGCTGCGTATCTCTTTATTATTTCTGTCTTCAGATCCTGTTATGTCTTTACTTACAGATAGCAAATGTGCATCTGATAAATGCCCTTTTGAGCAGCTTTGAAAAAGCTGTTTGCAAGATCCTGGTACCTTTTCTACTCCATGCCTCTTTTACCAATTAATGCTTTTTCTTGAATCTCAAGAATAATTTAACCAGAGACTTCATTACTTCTGCACACAAGCAGCTCCTTTCTGCCTCTACATTCTGCTTCAGTTTTGCCAGGAAAAAAAAAAAAAAAAAAAAAGGCCTTGCTGTAAAGCGCTCTGGATCAGGGAACTGAACCAAGTTGAAAATAATCTGCCAAAAACCTGAGTTGTCCTTTAGTAGGAGCGGCTCCTTGGTTTGCTTCAGAGTATGGGTGTATCTACCTCCATTACCCAAGAAGAGGTGCAAGGGCAAAAGCAGGGACTGTAGCAAATTAAGCCAGTCTCACTGGCAGAAAAGTACTTGGAGCTGCAGTCTTACTAAGACACGTTTTGTCTGTTCTTATTTATCATATTGGCTTTTTCTTCTCTACAATGCTTACCACAGTGCCTGTGCAGTGACTTCTCATAGTTTCATAACAGGACCTATAAACTGTTCCACCCCAACATGCACATTTAGCTAATTCCTTATGGGAAGCACCTACAAGATTAAAGCCCAAGAGCCTCTGACATCTGCTGGTACCTTCAGATATACTCTTGATTTTAGTGTACTGAGAATGCTTGGATGAATGCTGTCTAGCAGTAAGGATTTATTGCATGGAAGTTACCCAACTGTTACTGCTCATTTATTTTATACCAGCATAGCCTGATACTCCAGACTTACTCTGTCTTCTCAAGCAGTAATTCTACTGGGCCAAAAGGTGGTAGGCAGAAATTGATACATGTCAGCAGAAATTAGGTGTGAGGGTGGAGTTCATCAAGCTATGGAAAACATGAGGAAGAGCAGCCTTGTAAAATCTTGTTGCCCTTTGTGATATGACTGATGCAAAGAAACTGTTGAAGTGGTATGCAATTTTCTGAACTTCTTTCATTTCCATCTCCAGTTTGGGTCACTTGCCTGATCTTATAGTATGCATTTTAATAGCCCATGTGTGTAGCTAAAGGTGTTTGCCCTTAGACAGTGGACTACATAGCTCCAGAGGCTGCTCCTGACTTCAGCAGGAAGTTTGGCTCAGCTGAGTTACCTGCGTCACCCCGGTCACTTCAGCTAATTAATTAAACAAACTTTGTGGAACTGAGAAACTCGTATAAAATGTTACATGAAGAAAAATACCTTAGATTTCAGAGTTTGTGGGGTTTCTGCCTACTTACAAAAATAAATTGTTCCTTTTAATCTTTAAAACCAGCTATTTTAGGCTTTAAAGACAAGAAAGATTGAATAAATATCATGTAGAGTAGGTATGGTATTAACAATACTGCAGTTCCTTGCCTTATGTCTCCAAAGTTAACTCTGTCTTCAGCATTGTCCTACTGCAGTAATTTGTCTTAAATTGTATACAGTTTATATATTTTTTTAATATATGTGTGTATCATTGCCAAGAGTAACACCAGGAAGATGTTGGTACAGAGGAGACATCTGTTTTTCTTCCCTCTTCTCAAGGACCTGAGAGGATTGTAACTCTGACAACTGCAGTTTGGTTGAGCCAAAAGCAAATCGGAACAGACATCAGAGTAAATGAAATGGTATTAATCAAGGCAAAGGTGATTACGACACAAGCAAACGTTTTGACTGCTGGGAAGAGCTGCAAGGCTGCAGCAGAATCAGCTGTGGTATGAAGTGTGGTTGCCACCTCTTGAAAGCAGAGTGACAGATAAAACTGCTCTGAGAAAATCAGGTTGTTTTCTTTGCCTTTCCCACGGTGTTTTTGGCAATGTTGTTACCTATTTTTTTTATTATTTATTTTTATTTCTTTTTGAATGGACTAAATTCCTTCTTGTTCTTTCACTGAGATCTAATAATTATAGCGACATGTCTGCAATTGTAGCCACTACTTTAATTTTACAGGCTGATCATGTGAAGGGGGGTTAAGTTACTTGGGGGAGGAGGTATTGAATACTGATGCAATATGACCCATCTCGACATTGTTTGCTGACTTGCTGTCAGGAGAGTGTAAAAATGTTTCTGGGATGACTGGGAGATTTTCTGAAGGAAACACCTGGGATGCTTTCACTTGCATGCAGGTCACTGAAGGAAGACAGGAAAGAAGGATGCTCTGTAGCTTCAGGGCAATGTTTTCTAGAGAGGGTGGTTAAACTAATTTTGCTGCTTCTTTCCACTTTCAGACTGAAATAAGATGAAAAAATAAAGGTGGAAAAAAAAGTCATCCTGAAGTGGGTTTGCCAGAGAAAGCCATCTAGTGGTCACTGTGCACCTCTCCCTACGCCCGACCTGGCAGGCATCTTGCCCAAACGTTCAGGTTTTCAGCCATCGCAGAGGTTTCGCACATGCCGCTGACAGGGCTGTAGCTGCACCCTTCCCGAGCAGAGATGGGGGGATGGAGAAGGCCGGTCTCCATTGACTAGGACAAGTAAAGCGAAATGACCCCCCTGAGCAGAAGAAAAGCCAGATTGCCTGAAACAAATTTGTTTTGTAGTGGTGAACAGCAGAGGTCACCAAAGTTCGTGGCTGGTCTGCAAAAACACTGACAGAGATGAAGTGACGGAGCCTTGAGACCCTGGTGACCCCAGCTGCACCTGGACATACACATGACATCAGACCTGTACCAATTCCTGGCATGTTGCACGTGTTGGGAGATGTAAGCTCATTTCACCAAAAAGCTCTGTGGGTTAGTGCTGAGTTTAATAAATTGCTTCCTCCTGCAAAAACATTCATTTTAAAAACCCAAATGTTTTTGTTTTGACATATTCTAAATGTTTTGACATTTACATGTAATTTTTAAAGCTGAAAACCATGGAGTTTGGACAGCAGCTTTCACTTGAGCACCATATGCAGTTTTTCCCTTTCCCCTAGAAAAAAACACAATCAAGCAACCAAAAATATTTCATGTTAACCCAAAATGCTCTCCCCTGTGTTCTCTCGTTCAGTCAATGAACAAAAATCACGGGTATTTGCAGTGTGGGGCCACTTTACTCTTTAAGGTGATCCTTTGAAACCTGGTCATCGCCTGCTATCAGAGCTGGCACCATAAACTTTTCAGAAGGTATTAAAGAATCCACACTGGAGGTATGTATTTATTAGGAAAACAACCATCTAGGCAACATAGTGTGACAGAAATGCAGGGTTTCAGAAAAACAGGGTATGACTACATGCAATGCAGGCTGTGAATGCTTCTTTTATGTTTGCACAATAATTTTCCTGCCCTGAAGAGAGTAACTAAAATATTCCCAGTGTCATTCTGCCTCTACCTATTTGAGTGACATACTGAAGCCCTGTGCAATTGCATGTGTTCCTCTGAGCGAGCTGCTCTTACCTTTAACTTCCAAAACTGCATCCATCCTTCTGAAGGATGCGTTATGAGTCCTACCCTGTGATGAATCTAAGAGATGTGTTTGTGCAGAAGGTGGAAGTCTGTGATGAGATCTGGGGACCCCTTGACCAGCCCTGAGTGTGTTGATTGAGACAGTGATTGTCATGCAGCCTCAGCAAGTTTTTGATCTCTGTGGCCATTATGGAATTAAAAGGAGTTAAATTTTTCTCAGTGAACTGGTGAATAAGCATTGGGTTTGTAGTCTCTGCCAAGGCAAAGTGTTGGTGGAGCCTGGTGGCTGCTGTGGTTTCGTCAGACTGAATGCCCAGGTCTTTCTCCTCTACCTTGCCCCTGCCCAATGCATGTGTGGCCACTTCTGCATGCCCCGGTCAGACCCCAGAGCTGTGGGAAAGTTCAATTGCAGAGAAGCACAAAGATTGTAAAGATGGTGTGATGAAATGAACGTGCGCATTGAGTATTTCCATATGGGTAGAGAGGAACACTCAGAGGAAACGTGGGGCTATAGACAAGTCCAGTAGAATCTTGTTCTGCTGTGTACCCTTCCAGGGGAGAAGGCAGAAGATTGAACAATTCATAACTTCAGTGGTTGAGACTAATTGTGCAGCTTCCAGAATGTCTTCATAGCGCAGGTATTGTGGATTAAGCCACAAATACAATTCTGTTATTAAAAATCAAGCTCCCATGTACATAGGTGTTACAGGGCTGCATTTCTCACCTTTTCCAAAACTTTTAAGAAATAAAAAGATAAAATTCAGAAGTATGCCTCTGTAACTTAAAAGCCTATTTTCAAAGATGCCCCAAGTAGCCCATAGCTAATCAAAAGCTTGTGGAATTTGGCTTCTAAATCACCAAGGTGCTTGTTGTAAATTTGTCCTTTGCCAATATCAAAACTTGAGCATATGAAAAGTGATCCCAAGCTCTCATCAGCGAGCGGGTAGAGAAGAAGAATATGAATTTGGTGGTTTGTTGTTCTGCTTTTTTTTCCACTCCCTCTCTCTTTCTTTTGTCCTGGCTCTACTAAACTTTTTTTTTTCAGCTATTCCAGGGATCCAGCTAATGAATCTTTGTACATTTGAAGTTTGCAAAGTTGCACCTTGAATGACTGCAGAGTAAGTTGAGCTTTTGATGTGCAAAGTTGCAGAGAGGAAGGGTGAGTGGTGTGTGCCTCGGGAAGCAAGCAATCGAATTTGTCATCTTTTAAGACAAGAAAAGACTGGGCAGTTTCTTCTTGTCTCCTTCATGGTTTTTTGTTGTTTGTTTTTTTCTTTTGAAGAGCACAATCACAAGATAAGGTCAAAAAGGATCATTTTCCCAGTCAGATGGAATAGAAAAGACTATCTGGACGATCCTTCCTTCTCTGCCACCACCAATGTAAAACATCTAGCGCTAACAGAGCCACAGCATTTTTATCTCGTCTGGGATCCAAAGAATGCCATCCTTTCAGGACTATATTTTTTTCTGGAGCAAGAGAGAGGAAGCGGTAAGAGTCATCACAAAAAAAAAATTAAAAGGAAAAATACAGTAGTTCATGCTCTAGTATTTAACAGTGCAGTGATGTTTCTTTAAAAACATCACAAAACTCAGCTGTGGACTAAGGGCCATGCCTCTAATGTTTGACTGTAAAGATCAGGGTTTTTTTGTAAAGAACTGAGCATTTGAAAACATAAGGTTTTATAGAAACCACACCACATCTTTATTGCCTGCACTGCTGGTGAAAGTCAAGCTGCCTTATGGGAAACAGAAGGGGCTGCTGAAGAGATGTGAATATTATCCTAAATATTCTAAGGTCATATCTCACCTATGATTCTCCACTTGCTCTAAAATGTGCTGTCCAGGGCCTGATCCAATTGCATTCAAATAAACTGGAGTTCTTACATTGACTTCCAAAGCCTTTAAATTGTGTCTTTGGTAACTTTGGTAACACCTTATAATGGTAAAATTTCCACTGAAGTCAATGGGGACTTTTCCAGGATAGGGGAAACTTTCTTTTGTACCTCCAAAAAGTGTTGCAGATAACTTTGGAAGATTGCTTTGGTTGTACACACATTTGAATTGAGTCACAGTTGTTGGTATGGTGCCATCATTTGCCACTTATTTCAATACATGATGATTTGGGATTCTGTGTGTCAGGTTCAGATGCAGGGCTAGTGCAGGTGTGGTGACCATCCTGTGGTTCTGAAGCCTTCTGAGCCATTCACATATGGATCCTGTAATGTACCTATGTCGTATCCCTGGCAGAAGAGCTGCCAGCTGCCAGGACTTCCTCACTCTTGGAGGACACAAGCCATCAGAGGCTAATTCTGATGCATTGCCATGGGAGCAAGAGGTGCAGTCAATGCTGCCATTGAGCTACAGGGATGTTTTGTGACTCTTGCAGAGAAGCACTATTGTCTCTGACTTCTGAGCTGTTGCTGGAATTGGCACGTTTTTCAGCCTTGTGGTAGTGGTTGGTATATGGCTTATGAAGGCAGGAAGAATGGTGACTTGTGGACTGGAGTGGATCCTCTTGGAAGAGTTTTCTTGACATTAAGTCAGGGTATCGTCCTGGTGAGTGAGGATATCAGCCTGATAGTCTTGATGGCAGGAGACCCTGCCATCATTGTTTTTAAGGTGGCCAGTTTCCCCCAAAGGAAAAGTACCACCATGCTTGTTTTGCTTACTGGAGCATGTGGAGAGAGACATGGGCTTGCTCTGGCTCTGCGAGATCTGTCATGGGGAAAAAAATGGGGAACCTACTCCAGGTGAGAGCCACGTGGGAATGAAAAGGGCCAAGGTAGCCCAATGCTGACAGACCCTAGCTGGTATGATCCTGCCTCTGTGAGCTCCAGGCACTGCTTAACTACGCTTCATTTTGCAGTGCAAACACTCCCCAAGTACCTTCTCCCAGAGTCCACAAAAGGAACCGACCCCAGGTTAGCAGAGTCCCCAGCTAAGCCCCTGCCTCAGGCATGATATGTTTTGCTAGAAAGGCAGTTCTGGTGCAGGCAAGGAAAGGGGCCTGACCCAAGCCCAACTGAAATCTTCAGTAGGATTTAGATTAAGCCCACAAATCCTGATCCTGCAAAGATTTAAGCTTGTGCATAACTTTACATACGTGAATAGGCTCATTGAGGTCAAATGAATTAAAATAATGCATGAATAACGAATTAAAATAATGCACCTGCTTAAGTCTTGGCAGTATTGGGCCCATAATGAACTAGAAAAAAAAAAAAACAAAAACCAAAACAAACCAGGAAAGAAAAAAACCTGACTTTTTCAGAGCTATTAAGTTATTTCAGAAACCTAGCCAGTGACTATTGTATTTACATATACTATGCAAAGTCTGAATGAATGGGAGTGTTTGTTCATCCGTGTCATGTATTTGGGTCAATAAGGGATCCCACATAGCTTCAAAGGTTTGACTTTCCTATTCCACTTGGAAAAGCACCTGAAAGTATTAGTTTTGCAGCCTGATCCTAGAGGGATCAGTGGTTGTTTTTACTGTACAGAGACTACAGAATTGGGATGGCAGGCTTTATTAAAAATGGACCCATATTGAAGGAAAAAGACATGTGGCAGGCTGAGTGAAATGTCTGCAGTGTTGCAAGGACTTCCTCATGGTGTGAGAAGCTAATTCTTATCCAAAATAAGGGCAGGAGAAGTTAAATTATTATAGGGACAGAAGGAGCCCTGTGCTACATCAAGGTTTCAGCTGAGATGTGAGTGTGATACATTCTGGTGCCTGCAATGACTCTGCTGCTTGCCCATCTCATCTCTGCCTCCCTCCCCTCTGCCTTCAGCCCTGGGTTTTGGTCCTTGGGCTTTTCTCAGCTGCCACTGGAAACCAGTGCCTCCCCACTCCTCTCCCAGGTGAAAAGAACAGTGAAATCATCACCCTTGGTTAGCACGCCTTTCACCCTGTCTCTCCTCAGTCTGTACTCAAGGGGCACAAGCTTCCCTCTGAACACACAGTGTTTCTGGGGGAGGCACCTGGCTCCTTCCTTCCCCCTCAGTTTGCCCTTCTGCTTTTTGCCTGGGTCTGGCTTCATGCGTTTGGGTTTTCAGGGCAACAGGTCATCACTGTGTGGGTAAAGGAACTCACTGTAGAGGGAGAAACTGCCCTGTGCCAGCAGCTGGCAGAGCTTGTGTGCCAGTGGAGCCCTCAAAATGGGGTCTGAGCAAAGATGAATTGCACATGGGCTCTGGAGTAACTCTATGTACAGGGAAGATTTCCTCCATAACATATAATCATCATCCTTATGCTTAAAAAGTCCTTGGTGTTTCATCAAGCACTAGCAAAACATATTCAGGAAAAGCAATACTGTGCCAGACCCAGGATGCGTACAAACTCAGTGATGGCAAGCTCTTCCCATCGGATGACCTACACCATTTCACTAGTGCAAGCGCTACTGTGAGGCTTATCAAAGGCAGAAATGTATTCCAACGATGGAGAAGTCTTATTTTTATAGTTCCCAGCTCCAGAGGAGCAAAGGGACAAAGCTGGCCCTGAACTGCTGGCCCAGCCTCACCAGCCAGATTTAAGGATGCTCTGCTTGGTCTCACTAGTGTCAAGCCTTGCAGGAGGACATGGAGCTTACCAAGCAAAAGGTGACATTCTTGTAGTGTGCGTTTGGAAGAAGCCCCACGGGATAATCAGCGTCATGTAATACTGTATAGTGGCCTAGGGGTGGGGACAATATATTGAGATACCCAAATCTAATAGTAATCAGAAGAATATGCACATCTCCCGTGGCATTCCTCGGCAATAGGTCACAAAAGGGAATGTTTCTTAAATTACCCAACCAGGCAGCACACTGTCCCCTGCACTGGGCTGTCCCTGCCCAGTGGTCTGTCCTCTAAGCTAGATCAAAGAGATCTGGAGAAGAATGCTGTCTCCAGTCAACTCCCAGTTACAGGATTTTTAATGACATCTTTGAAAATACTTTTTAAATTAATTTTTTTTTTTTTTGTGAAAAGACAATGTCACTGTGAGAAAGTTCTACTCTATCCCAATTATTTGCATATGTTTGCAAGTACTCCTCATGCAGGCACAAAAATACATTCTTAATTACTGTGGCTTATTAGTGGCTTCAGACCCACAGAATCTGTCCTGCAAATAGCTCCTTAGACACAAAAATAATAGGTACAAAAATATGTAAAAGTATTTTATTGCATATGTGCATTTGCTCTTGATTTGCTGTAGAAAGACAGTTTCAAACTACTAAATGCTATTAGACCTTTTAAAGGAAAAAAATACCCAAATCTGCCAAGTGCATTTATTTAGTTTAACTAGAAATTATTTGGAAGGGACAGAAGTATGAGCAGCTGGTAAACTTCTCTTGATTATTTTCCCACATATTTCTAATAATGAACTCAAATGATTTTAACACCTTAAAAATACTCAGCTTAAACAGACTATGTGTAGTCAAATTTAGAACTGTACAGAAGTCCTGGAATACAGAAATAATGATGGGAACAAAAAAACCCAACACCCCCCACCAAAAAAAACCCCAACAACAACAACAACAACAAAAAACCTAAAAAAAACCAATCACCACAGAAATGAGAGGTAGAGAGAAATAACAATGACAATAAAAAACCATTTAAGGGCCACAGAGGAAGTTGACAAAGGGTTTAGCAGCCTTATAAGGATGTGTTGAAGATTGAGTGGTTTCCAGTGATTTTGAGGGTGTCTCCCATGCCTTCCTAAGAGGTTGGTGCAAGCGAGTCCAACAGAGGGGTAGGAGAGTGTGATGAGCAGAGCAGGACAGGCAAGGGTGTTACAATAGTGGTGTTTACAGGAAGAGTGCAGTAGTGGCAGCCCTGTGTGGCGTCTGACCTGTACAACTAAGTGGGTAGTCCTGCTAGTTTGGAAGCAAGTAGGGGGTTTGTGGCCCCAGCTGTCTTCAGTTAGACTTTCTGTACACTGTTTTGGAGGCCAGGTCTTTCCAAAAATTTGTCATTCAAAGGACAGTTTTTGGCTGGGGAGTATATGACTTTAACTCTCTGGAGCTTCCTTAAGGAAAGGCTGATTTCATGCTGTGTTTGAACAATACCTGGCACAAATATGTTCTTTTGGATTACTTCTGTGTGAATAGTTAATAGAAGTAACTAATGATAGATGTCCTGAAGAACTGTGCAGAAGAAAAAGACCACTGTAAACAAAACTGAAGATACACTTTAGGATCCTGTTTTTAAGAGACCTTGACAGTGCTCCACATATTAAGAGTGTATTTGAAGATTCACACTGTGTTCCCTGTGAGGTAAATTGTGCAAATAAATAAGTTTGTACACGAAAAGTAGCATTACATAATCTTGTAACCATGTCTAATGTTCCTTGAATACACCAGAATTAATAGGAGGTTATGAGCAACCTACACTCTCAGTCACAGCTCCAAGTCCTTTCCTAGCCAGCTCTGTCCTCTCCCACCCTTGTCTGTTTACTCCCAGGCATTTTTTGTTATTTTTTGTTATTTTTTCCTCGTGGCAGTCTTTTGGCTTTTCTGGTCTTATCTATCATTTCTCTTTTAAAGAGTGTCTGAGCTTTCAGCGTGCTTGAGGAAAAACTCCTTTCCCCTCATAGCTGAGAGAAGCTGGAAGCAGGAGGGGAGAGCAAAGGCAAGGGCTGAATGATGCTTCCCTACAACATCTCCCTACTAGATACTTGGAAAGAGGGAGGCTGGAGTTTAGCCTGGCTCTGCTGCTCCTCATTGACACATGAGCTGTCTACCAGGCTGTTGACTTTGCTGGAGTCCTCCCAGGATTTCCTTGTAGAGCTGAGAAGTGTTTCCTTTCATTGCAGCTCAATCTCAGCTATGAAAAGTTTTGATTTTGATACTGACATTTTATGATGAAAAGTTGTCCTGAGGATTCTCAGGCAACTTCACTCCATCTTTTGAAGTAGCACAGGAGGAGAAGTTATTCTGCGCTTTTATTATCAAGGATTGGGTTAATTGCCAGCTGCCTGTAATCAAAGTGGATAAGAGCAGTGCAAGGGCCAGCTGGAAGGGCAGAGCACTTCAGATGGTGTGTTGTTTCTCAGCTCTGCAGGGAGATGGAAAGGCAGCAGTGCTGCCAATGCTGTGTAAACCTCCTTGGAGTAGGAGGGCTGTCAGATGTGCAGTCCAGCTAAGTACAGATTCCCATGCAAAATGAAAAGGGAAGGTGGAGAGGCAAGAACAGTTAGGATTGCACCACAGTGGAATCCCTGTGGCTTTTCCAGGGATCCCAATGGCTACTGAAGGCATTGAGGTTGGCTGCTTTTCCTTGCAGGTAGCTCTGTGTTTAATTAGCGTAGCTCACGGTGAAAGCCTGGTGCTCTGGCACCTTTAATAGCCAGAGCACAGGGATTTGCCATTTCTTTGATGAGATGGAAAATACATGAATCTCTCTCATTTAACTGGTTGTTGTAACCTCTCTGCTCTGATTGGCTCCCACCCTGCAATATTTTAAACTGTTTTGCAAGAAAAAAAAAAAAAAAAAAAAGCAACGTCAGCTCTTCATACCATTCAGCTGAAGTAGGAAAAACTCCAAAATTTACATGAAAGAGAAGATGGGAAAAAACCCACCCCAAAAGGCAAAGCAAATGGACTGTGAAACTGCTGATAGGGGAAATGTTTTGATAAAATGGAGAGTGCTCTGAGTCACTCTTCTCCTTAGAGTCCGGCGTTCCTCCTGTTGTCACTGACAGGAGTTTTGGCAGGGGAGTGCATGGGGGCTGGATCAGATCCTTCCCCTTATTCCTGTGGATGCTGTCTGAACTCTTTCTCTCCGGTGGTTCTGTTGTATTTACTACACCCTTGAACCCTCTTGTTCAGTTTTGTGAGGAGCCTCGAGTTGTGCTGTACATGCCCCTGAGATGGTGTAAGAATTTCCCCATTTTTCCCACAGAGGATGTCACCTGGAGGCTGGGAGACTGCCGCTCCTGACAGGTGCTTTAGGGATTCCCCTTTCCAGACCCATGGACATCTGGGAAGACCCTATCATCTCCAGGCTGCAGTAAACATTCTTCTCTCCCTGCTGCTGACTTTGGCCTGCCACAGTCCTGGCTATAAGACATATAGCCACTTTACAATTTTACTAATCTCCTTTGCAACCCTTGCCTCTTTTCTGTCACTTCTCTATGATCTGACTGAAAACCATCCCAGCAAAAAACAGATATGGAGGTTATGGAACAATTCAGGTTTGTGAACACTAAGGAGAGAGGCTGTGTAAATCCATTTGGGCAATTTTCATGTTGACAGTTGGTGTTTAGCACTTAAATAACTGTGTAAGCAATTTGGGAATAATCATAGAATCATAAAATGTTTTAGTCTGGAAGGGACCTCTAGAGGTCATCTGGGTCAACCTCCCTACACAAGTAGGGACATCTCTACCTAGGGCAGGTTGCTCAGAGCCCCATCAAGCCTGACCTTGAATGA
>JAAGNO010031296.1:0-60396 GCA_033439905.1 Ceryle rudis
ACTGACATAGCCTGAACTTTAGGTATGTGAGTGTTGCTTCTACAAGGATATGGTTTATTAGTTAATTACAGGGTTTAATTTAATTATAATTTAATTAATTTAATTATAAGCAACTTTCAGAAGAATTTGGTATTATTGGTATTTATTACTAATATTTGGTAATATTGGTATTTAATGTTGATCAGGTTACTGAGAGCATTAGTAAGTTTTCCTTCTTTCCTGTGGAGTTTGAATACCTTTTTTGTTGTCGGTTTCATCAGTAAGAACAATTAGGGTGAAAAATTGCCTCCTTTTTTTTTTCCCAATAAAGAAGACCCCTGAAATATAATTAATTGCTTTTGCATAATGCAAGGTACAGTTGCTTAAACTAATGTGCGAGAAATGTGTATGATATTTTCATGCTCTTAAAATCAGTAAAAATATCCTTATTTGGTTCAATTCTCTGAATGCTTCAGATTAAATTGAAAGCAGTATTTTGAAGAGATACAAGGGCATGCTTGGCTTTTTATTAATAAATACATTAACTGTTGTTAAAAAGATACAAAACTTTCGGAGGTTTGGTAATACTCAAATATCAACTAAATCAGCTTGCAATACCTCTCCGATACATTTTTTGTACCAGCACTAAAGACAGAAACTCTTGCTGCTCTGTACCCAAATGTTTATGCAATCTATACACACAGTAGACCTCTGATTTTCTTACTGTAACCTACATAATTGACTTGCTTTGTCTAAAAAGCAAGGAAGTCATTTTGCATTTTGGCTTGAATTAGTAAATTATTTTATCTACTGTGAGCCATATGGCCATGGAAGGGTTGTTGAGAAGTCATTTGGTTAAAACTCTCACTCAAAGCAGGGGTGATGCCAGCAATAAATGGGGTAAACCATGTCTTTGTCTAGTAATCTGGATAACCTCCTCAGTCTCTTTGGACTGAGAAACTGTAGTGAACCCAGGAAAGAGCTACCAAGATGGACAACATGTCCTCTTAGGAGTGGTAGAGGGAGGTGAGCTTGCTGCTGAAGAGACAGTCTAACACCACTCTACAAGTGCTTGAAATGGAGTTACAAACATGACAGTATCAAACTCCTCTCAGTAGCAGCAGATGGTGAAACAACAGGCAGCAGCTTCACGGAGATTCAGTTTAGTAAGTTGTTTGGTCATGAGGAAGTTGATGAATAATCTGATGTAAAACTTTGTGAAAATTTAATTGTATTACTGTGATATTACATTTTAAATTTGTTTCAGATTTTGTTTATTCCTCTGGTCTTAACACTTTATGCTGCTTCTCTGCAATGCAAACTGGGTAGGTGGGCCCTGGGTGGAATCCCAACCTGGGTCCATTTTTCAGTTCTGAGGGTGAGAGACACAACATGCTATTCTAATTTTTTATTACCCATAGGGAACAGTCCTGGCCCTTCTTATCTCCTGAGCTGTGTCTAGACATTGGTGGGAGGATGTAAATTGACATGGGCTGAAACCAAGAAACAGAATATTGAAGCTCATGCCCATCTCTGGTGGGATTACTAGGATAGCTGTAGTCTCAGTGATTTAGAACTGTATTGTGACACACAACCTTAAATGTCAGGGCGTAAATTTCTGCTGTTAATTTTTACAATTCAAAATAACTTTGTGATGGAGAGTCTGACTCCTCCAAGCATAATGAATATATCTGAATGTATTTATTTGTGATGCAAAAGTAATAATAGGCATCTTCAAATTGTCTTCAACTTTTACATACATTTTCCATTAATATAAATCATGTTTCCCGATAAAATATTGCTTTTTTTTTTTTGAAAGCAGGTTAAGTATTATACTGGACACTTGAGAAAGACAACACTATTTGCATTTGCAATACCATTTTCCTGTAGTGACTCTTCAGGTTATTGCTATGTAGAGAATTATAGAACTATCTGAGCAACACTGTTCCCATTTCTGGTGAATGGTAATTAACCTTCAGGTTATGATTTCGTATAAAATATATTAAGGTTACTGCTATCCAAATAAATACAAAAGCAATATAAAGTTTCAGGCAAGAGAATCCAAGTCATTCACTGTGGACAAAAAAAAATATTCCACTTTCAAAGCTGCTGTATTATAATCTGGTTTAGACTTCATCAGTTTATTTGTTCATATTCAGGGACAGAGTGTATTAATTTCTGACAAAAGCAGGAGTGTAAGGTGTTTTTTTTTCCTTGTATACTCTACTGGATTCATCTATGTGCTTTTAAACTGATTCATTCTTTCACAAAGGGAAATGATAATGATTCCTCATCATGTATGCATAGAGATATTAATGGATCAGTACCATTTACACATTTGAGGTGGGACCAGCTCTGTGCACAAAAATCTGTGCAGTTTTTTCCCCACGGTGTGAACACTGACACTACTGACCACTACTGACCTTTCAAAGCAAGAATATAGGCCTTTAAATCAGTGGACCAGATTCACAGCCAGTCGAGCACCATATGTATTGTACTGTAAGGGCTTAAGGTGGCTCTGACAAGTTTTTCTAAGTTTGGGAAAGAGTAACAGACACCAGACTAGCATTAGGGATAAACAGTTTATTCTAAATAAAAGTACAGTAACAAATACAGATCATGAGTACAATTATCTGGGACGTTATAATAGCAAATCCAGTAATTCTCCACTATTGGTCTAAAATGAAAATCTGGGCACACAAGGACTCTCGTAACTATGGTAACTATGGAAGGTGGGCAGGAAGCAGGGTATGGCCTCCTCTAGCCAGCAAGTGACTCAGACCAGAAGATGGACTCAATGAATGCCGGGCTCCCTGATCGGACTGTCCTTTTTCGTTGTTGAGTGGCAGAAGCACTGTCTGAACTCTTTAACCAGTCCTCACATCCCACCTCTGCTTATCTTCTGTGCCATTCTGTCCTTGGTGTGCACAGGACAGGAAGTACCATATGAGGCAGCACTAGCCCCACGTGTACTGTGTGAGACATTTAAAGAATTGTTACACACTGAGCTATTGCTTCAGTAAATCTTCACAAAATTATGTAGCACAGAAACTTTTTGTAATTGTGATACATGCAAGAATCTGAGAGGTTATTGGCCTTTAAAATTCTACTTGAAGTGTCTTACTATGAACTTCTAACGTTAAATATATTCTAGCGATAAGAGAACTTTGTTCTTTTGAATTATCAAGTTCCTGAAATTTGAAAAAAACTCCACATTACTTACATAAATTTGTTGGGTCAACCCACCACTTGTTGGATACAGTAAAATGTCACACTTCTTTTAGAACATTATTAAAGATAAGCATTGGGGTTTTGTTAACTTATTTCATTTGTTTATTTTAGTTTTGTTCTCATATAGACACATCATGGTATGGTTCTAGGTATTCTGCAAATCACTTTTAATATCCAGATCCTGTCCCAAAAAGCTTACAATTAAAAAAGAGGAAGGAGGAGGAGGAGGAGAAGGGAAGAGAGAGGAAAGGCAATCATGGCAGACAAAGAGTTCTTATACATGGGTCATCCGGTGGAACAGGCACAGGAACAGGGAGAATCATGCCCTGGGCACTACAGTTTTCCCTGTTGAAAAGAAGCTGACATAACTGGGTACTGCTGCAGTCACCTTTGTTCTCTTCCTTCTCTCTCCCATTCTTAGCTTCACATTTCTCTTTTTTCCTCTTTTCCTCTCTTTTTCAGCTTTGAGGGACTTTCAATCCCATCTTGTTTTCTGTCTGTTTTCCCTTTCCCTGCTCCCTGGTACACTTGAAGTCTAATTTGTTTGCAGTCATCTGGAGAACAACTGCTCGACTCAGTGAGGCATTATCCAGAGACCCCTAAGCTCCTGCAGAGACTGTCAGCTCCAGAACTTAAAGAAATACAGGCACTTGAGCACAGTTTTTCATCTGGAGTAGTATAGTGATGGAGAGTATTGATTAGCCTGAGATCAGTGCTACGTTAAAGCTGCCACTTTGTTTTTGAGAGCTGGGCTGTTGGCGCTGTGTAGGGGTGTGCTGTGTTGTCTAAAGTACTAGATTGTTCAGAGTAACCGCATGAGTATTGTTCACGTGTAGAGTCATGAAGATATGTCCCAAAAATATGTATCCCAGGATATTTAAATAATTACCAAACTTTGGCCGTGGGAAATGTTTTTCAAACATTCTGAGTTGGATCAGATATTTTTAGGGAATTAAGTGCAAATCAAGTATTGCCATACTTAGAAATCCATTAAGTAAGTCACTTCTATGGTGCTCAGTGTATGTCATGAGTAAGAAGAACGATGTAGCATGTGCTGTATTGAGGAAGCCTAGAAATGCACCTAGATCATCAGAGGAACTCAGGAGGACAGAGAAAGGACAAAGGAACACTTGTTACTCTCTGAGAGAGTAACACTAAGAGATTACTCTGAGAGAGTAACACAGAGAATCTCAGAGGGTGCTTAGAAAGTAGTAGCCCATTTTGCAGTTGTTTGAGCTCTTACTCCTGAGTGCTTCCGTGGATTACAAATCAGCTTCCCTGCTTCTCCCATATCTGTCCTTTTGCATGCAACCTCAGTGAATGGAGTAAGTAGGCCTTGTTGCTGGCCTGTGAAGGGAATTAGTGCTCATCTCTTCAGAAGTCTTGCAACTAATTTGGACTAATTGCAAAATCAGATAATAAATTAAGAGTTACTCTTTTCTAGGATAATTTCAAACAAAGAAAACTGGGGAAAAGCATAGGTTAGGTTGGAAAGATTGAAGCCCAGGAAGAGCGAGAAGGATCTGTGAATCCCTGCTGATTCAAGGAACTCAATCTTTAGAGGATTTGTCATACTAAAAAGGATTGAAAGACCAGTTTGCCTGGATCTGCTGTTATGAGGTCCATCTTCAGAGTTCAGAAAATCGGTTTAAATTCAGACTGAAAAAGCTGTACATTGTTGCAAACACTGTGTAGATATGTATTTATTGATAATTTGTTAAATCTTACCATGCTGCAGTGGACGCATGAAAGCTCTTAGGCTCAGCTAAATCACTAAATCTCATAGAATCAAGAAACTAGATTGGATTTTTTTTGCTGCTAAGAGGCAGGGAGAAAAAATATGTTAGAAAGAGAAAATGAAGACTTACATACTGGTTTTGCACCCTATAAAATTGGGAGATCAGATAGCAGGAAAGCAGCTTCAGAGTCAAGTCACCATTAAGTACCTACTACAAATTTATTTCTCTATCTCCTGTGGAAGTAACATGGAAGTTTTCTGTCCCCACTGTTAGCTCCCAGAGTTAAGGTTGAGAATGGTGTTTGTTTTGTAAATTTGCTCTTGTTTTTTGTAATAAATACAATTGCAAATAGGCCCTTTTCCTGTTTATTTGTAGCCAGTGAAGGTGTAGTTGCTTTAAAGGTACCAAAGGTTAGTATTAACCTGAAGATTTGTCTTCAGGCATGTTAAATTAAGAGAAGTATTATAGCCCTGTCATGAAGAAAGGTGTCTGCCTCTCCACAGTTAAAGCGAAAAGACATTGTTGGTAGCAGAATGTGAATGTAAAGACAACCTTGTTTGTCACAGCCTAATCAGTACTTGTGTGTGACATCCCTGACAATATTGCTGCAGGTTAAGTAGTTTTAATACTACTTTTTCCTTGCTTTTGATTGTGAGGAGGTTTTTTTTTGTTCTTTGGGAGTTTACTTGCTGCATATGACTTCTATTCTCTTATGTCCTTTAGTTTTTTGTGGGTTTCTTTTGAGACAAACATTCAGACACAGGTTGTTTTGCATGCATGCTACCATATGCTGGGGTTTGGCAATTTTTTTTTGTATAAAAATAAGGATTTACTCAGTGTAATCAGGATTTCCATTACAAAATGGGTAAAGCTTGGGTGCATAAAGGTTTAGGTAACTAACTTTTGGCTATTAGCTCTTAGAGCTGCTTGGCACCAGATTTGACTCATTAAGATATTTTAGGGACAGTTTAGTATTCACTGTCTAAAACCACCCAGATAACAAGGAGTCCTTTGCTCAAATACCAAACGGCATTTTGGCTCATTCCTTTTGTTCACTGTTCAAGATTGTTTATGCTGCCAGATGAATGCCCACATGTAGCTTTCTTCCCTGTGTATTTACTAAGTGGCAGCAGCACTGCCCTCACATGAAGAGAGATGCCTTCAGGTGATGAAGAAATGGCTGCACTCAGAAATGGAGTGTGGCTCATCGTTACCCACCACCATAACAGGCAATCCCACTCTGAACAGTGTAGCACTGTGAGATTGTACCAGTTCAATACCACGTTGAGCCTGGCTGCTTCAGCCTGGCACTGTGCTCAGGCTGGTGAGCTCGCACAAGTTAACTAAGCTGGATTTGTGAGTTCAGGATCAGACCTGCACAGCCTTGGGTGGATGGTATGTGTTTACAGGCATGTTTGGCTATGTTACCAGTATGTATGTGAACTTGCTGGGCCCCATCTCTCTGCAGTGCAGTAGCTTAAGACAGAATGAGTTGCATCTGTTTGGGGAGATGTAATCTAAGTACAAGACTGCATGGGAAAACCAGAACTAAACTGGAAATTGAGATGTGTATGCTGTGTTCTAAGGCAGAACATAAGTATAACCATATCCATAACCCTGAATTGCAAATGTTCTATCAGAATGGATAAGACAAGCTTTGTCTTTCATCTTCATGTAGAGCTATTTGCACCTCTCTCTATCTTACACCTGTATTATGAACAGGTAAGGATATTTTTAAATACAAACATGGTCATATTATATTAATGGTTTGAAATATGACTCTTTGGAATAAATATGCTGAACAGAACAGGCTTATAAAGGGCTAGATCTTTGAGGATCAATTTAGTTGAATTTCTCATGAGTCGTTTAATTGCCTTTAAATGAAGCCAACTATGTGAAGTTAGGAAATAAGTTAGAAAAAGCTAAGTATACTTTTTTTCCTTTTGCTTCTGTTGTAGCTTTCCAAGTTTTATGACCCATAACTCTTAACACAAGAAATATGTATCTAGTGTCCTGTCATTCTTTCCAAGTTCCTCTTTCTGTGTGCTCACTGAGCATTCCCTTGACATACAGCTGCTGTCATGGTCTTGGGATTTCAGACCTGGAAGCACAAAGACTCAGGCTAGAGGGCAGCACCATCATTGTGGCAACCTTCTGCAACTGCATGGGAGAAGAGGCTTTTTATAAAACATACTCTCAGCTAATTCCACATTTCATGCCCCTGGAACTGACTTCTAAAGGTGATTCAGAAGCAGCATGAGTGGGTACAGGTCGGCTGACCAGAAGCCTTTGTATTCTCCTGTTCTGAAATGCCACAAAATTCAGCTTTGCACATCAAAATAAATTAGGCCAATGAAAAGAAAGAAGAAATTAAAACAATCACTGATAGTTATATCTTTAGGTATCTTTTCTGTTAAGAGAATGACTCTGCTTTTACAGCAAAATGGGGAGAGAGGATTTGACCTTCAAGTCAACCAAAAGTCTATTGCTTTAATTCCTTATTGCTCCCTTTTTTGTGGCCTTCAGCATCAGTCACAGTGTTTACCAGTCAAAAGTCCCAAGCCATACAGCAAATATCAATTCAAGAGCTACTTAATCTATGGAAAAGTAACTGAGACTATCTTTGTATTTGACTGAAGCACTGTGGGGAACTAAGAACTGGATTGACAAATTAGACAAAAGATATTACTAATCCTATTCACTGTATACTGTTAAATATGTATGAAGAGGATTTATAACCAGTTCCTGAAGAGTTACTTTATCATTGGTTTCATTTGTAAAGAAAAAAAATGTCAAACTATTTTGTAGTGGGCATTTTACCTGTGTTTTGCTGCCAGGTTTTTCTTACCCGTACCCTGACTTCCGTTGACAAAGAATCACTTGATAGGGGTCTGCCAAGGAGTAGTTTATTGATTCTCTGGGTATCTCAGTAGGGCTCTCATAGGAACTTTTACTATCACCCTTCTCAAGTTTATATTCATCTGACGATATGCTAGCTTACTCTTGAAATAAAAGAGCTTTTTAGCTCAGGAGTGTTAAATAAGCACAGGCGAAAAGACAGACTTCTGTTGTTACATAGTTTGATCAAATAGTGAGGTGTTGTAAAGATTCACTTTAGGTTACCATCTAAATAGCCAAGGATCAGAAGAAGAAGAGCAGATGCTGTAAGATGCATGTAGTCATGAATGTGTTTGTGAAGGAGAGAAAGCAATCAGGAGGTATGGATGGTCTTAGGTCACTTCCAGAGTTATCCTGCAGTCCTCACTCTGGCAAAACAGCCATTGCAGTCATTCAGAGCTGCTTGAAAAGGGAGTAAAACATTTTGTTCTGATTCAAACCCACTGAAGATAACAAAATTGTTGTTTTTTGAGGATTTGGGCTATGCTCTGCATCTTATAAACACACAACATCATCTACAGATGAAACTAAGGGACTTAAAAGTCAAAGTCTCATTGAAAGACGGGGAGACAAGTTTCTGAATAATTTTGAACCTTTAATAGGAGTGAACTCACTATCAAATTCCACCTGAAATTCTTAAAACTACATATTCCAGCAAAATTTAGATTGGTACCTGCCACAAATCTCAGCCAGATGAATTAAACTCATTAATGAAACACATTATACAGTATATATACAGTATATAACTAGTGTTACATAAACTGTTGCCAAAACAGTCCACCGTTTTGCATACTCCTCTGAGGCATTTCCCCCTAAACCACCAGAATGTTAAATTTCAAGATAAGATTTCTTTGGAGCTGCTCTTTTCTGGTGAGGGAGCATCTCTATTTGAACATAAACAAATGAAAACGGGTTGTCTTGGTGTTACTATGAGTCAGCTCAAAAAAAATGAAAAGAATACTCTCTTTTTGTCTCTTGAATAGCTTAGTAAGGCTTATTGTAAGCATGGCATTTTGTCCCTTCATTATGAAATACTGAGAAATACTGAAATATTGAAAGTTTTTGTCCAAAGAGGCTATAGGTATACACAGACTTAGATCTTTCATTGTTGTGTCTCCAAGACATGTGCTAACATTTGCTGTTCTTTTGTTTTCCTGATAATTTTTTCATTGCAAAGTTTTTGATAATTTTTCTCTCTCCCTTTTTTTTTCCCCATCTATTTCTTTTTAGGTAGTCTAGGTGAATCAAGTGAAGAATTAAACTATATAATACAGCCTTATTATAGGCAGAACAAAATGAAGATGATCTGATGAGATAAATCGCTGAAGGTTAATAGCTTTTTTAAAATCAATCTTCCTTACAAAGGAAAAGGGTAAATGGCTTAGTGGATGAAGCCTTGGCCTCTCACCTTTCTGACCATAGTTCAAGTCTAAACTGTGAGGGTCCTGAGTTACATGCTTTATTGGGCTGAGATCAGTCTCTAGTGGGCAGGAGTCTGTATTACAAGATTCATGGATGTATTTTTCCATACAGGCTGTAGCAGCATGTGAGACTGCTACAGACTGCCATCTCATCTCCCTAATCAGTGAAGCTGATGGACCAAAGTTAGTGTCGCTCTGAGCAAAGCACGAGGACGTTCCAGCTTGCAGCCCTCTGTGCTGTGTCCACGCCACGCTCTGTTTATGGGCACAGGCTTTCAGAGCTCCTTACAGCCTTTTCTCAACAGTAAATATAACGGTCTCCATTTAACAAACAAAACGAGCTGACCGTTTTTCATAATAATTTACAGATTACTAGGGAGCTTTAATAATTACAATTGATCGTTTTTCATAGTCAAAGAAATAATTTCTCAACTGTTATTCATAAGGAAGGCAAAATTTCAGAGAACAAAATAATTGAAGTGTCAATTAGGAAGTTTAAGTAAAAGTGGGGAAATTAAAAAAACCCCAACATTTCTAGCATAATTTATTAGCATGTTAATCAAGTTTTAATCAGATATTAGTCTGATAATTTATGTATTCCCATCAGTCATGTGCATGAAATGACTATTAAATAAGCTTCTTCCTGATTCAGTTTTAATAATATGTTTTAATAGAAAAGCACACTTCATTCTGAGCAGCAAATTGAGCAACCCAAACTGTCTACTGAATAAACATACAAGGCACACACATTTAAAAAAAAAGCCTTCAGTTAAGGAAGCTGTTGTAAGCATGATTTTTATAAGCAAAGATAAGTTCCCTTGGGACACAACTAAAAGCAGAATTTCTTAATCTTACGGCATATTTTATTTTCTAAGCCAAAACAGCATAACAAAAAAAACCCGTTACTTAAATGTGAAAGGGAAGTGTTTTGGTTTACCTGTTTGGCCTTTGCAGCAAGATACATAGTCTTGTGCGAAAGTATTCAGCTGAGTGTCTGTGTGCATGTTGTGCATAAGCTTAAAATCAACTATATAAAATGCATATTCTTGCTGCTGAAACCACTGGGCATGCTTGTAGTGGTTAATAATTAATATACAAATATAATTTAAAAGTAATGTGTATGCTAAGACTTAGGAATTGAGCGTATGTTAAAATGTGCATACATTCGTGACACTACCATACCCATCCCAGTGATTGTTAATGATTATTGCTTACTGTTAATTCAAAACACCTGCAAGTCCCTTTGTTTTGATCAAAGCACTTTTTCTCCCTCGAGACTGATGGATGGCTTTGTAATTTGTGAGGTAATATGTTAAAGGTCATGAGTTAATACGTCCTATGGAACTTGCTCTTCTTCTTGCCTTCATTTCCCAAATGGGTAAAGGGAATAGCTTTATTTTTCCGTGTATGTGGAGCTCCTCTTCATATGCACACTAAATGCATTTGTGCTCACATTTGTGACTGTGTTTATGTGTGTGTATTTCAGTGTGTATACATACATACAAACGCACAGGCTCACCTTTTAAGACAATTTTATGAAATACTTTTTGCAACAATCTATCGCTGTCTGAATCAAGTATTATTATTATCCTTTTTAAAATTAAAACTACCCACAAAACATGCATTTACTTTCAGCTATAGAAAATGCTAATAATGCTTTTAGAATGGTCTTTAAAAAGTCTAATTATATCATTTAAAAATGGAGAGACCAAAGGGCAAGCTAAATTCTCCTAACATAAATCAGACTTTTTTATTTCAATGACTTTAAAAACCTCAAATGCAGTAATTTTAATAGCAATGAAAGAATGAATAAGTCATAACTCCGCCTGATCACATAACTGTCTATAACTGTTATTAAATGCTCCAAAATAAGTGAACTCATTATGTTTCTGCACTGCTTTTAGCTAATCTAAGATTCTGCTCACTTAATCATGCAGAAAAGGCTTTAGCACAGTTTTAGACCCTCAGCAAGGTCACTTCAATGCCTTTTTTTTCTGCTCTGCACTGATCATTTAAGAACAGCACTTTGACCCGAAACTGATGATCTCTCATATAAGCCTGAATGCTTAACCCTGGAAGGGCTGTGTTTCAGATGTACATTTGCACAGCCTATTGTCATATTTGCTGCAAACTGAGCCAGACTCTCCTTTCAGGGAAGGAGGAAATGCCAATCAGAATTTGTAGATGTTGTGCACATGATGAAAGTACATTTTATGATACCTTCAGAGACCAAAGTAGCATTTTTTAAAACACATGTTCCAGCTATGAACTCTTTAATGAGTTCTAATTGGCTGTAGAGGTATGTCAATTAAATACTGGTTTTTATTATACATTTCTGTCAGACAATATATAAATCTTACATGTAGAATCTTCCTAGAAATCTAATTCATTTTGGCATGGTAGCCCATTTAGACAACTCTTGCCTACAGTAAAACTATAAACACATTCAAAAAGCTAGGGAACAAATGTTGTCCCTTCTCCTCATGTTGTCTGTACTACAAAACAAAGTGCTTTTTAATATCAGTAAAGTGGTTTTAGAAGTCAGGAGTAGAGACACCAAGTCCTACACCACTGTAGCTAATGGAAAACCTGTTTTATTGATTCAGTGGCAGCGGACATGGGCTTTGAGTCGCAAATGAAGGCTGTAATTCTCAACCACTAGAGCACATGCTGAACTTTACTCGGCTGGTTTGTGCTGTTGATATCAACAGGAAGGTTTGACCTTAGTAAAGTTAAAGAAAACTTCATCCTACTGGCATTTATTTCCTGATGTGTGCTTTCTTTTCTCTCCTCATCTGTGCACACAGTCAGAGGGAGGCATAAGGCAGCCGTAGCAGATATGCAGAGTGGTTATCAGATCTGTTACAAAGGTAATCATCATCCAGCACCGCGGTTCTCTCTACACATGATGAACAAAGGTGTTCTTTATGGTGTCTTCCTCCCACCCCCCTTTTTTTATGCTTTAAAGGTAGAATGTGTTTGGCGTGAATGAGAAATCATTAACTTACTTCTCCCCTCCTCCCCCTTTTTCTGAGGCTTAGCAATGCAAAAGCAAAATGTTGGTTTATTACATTTAATTAGAAACGAGGATAAAAATAAAAGAAAATAAATCCTAAGGAACGCATTTAACCGGTTCTACATTGCCCAGTGCAGCTTTTCCAGCTATAGTTGTACTTACCTGCTCTGGAGTGCCAAGCACTGGTCCCTCACACTTTGCTGGGAAATGGAATTATCTTCTTTTCTACAGATATAAAATACACTTTGCGATTGTATAATTTCTGGCCATTCAGTGCTGCCTGAGGTTAGAGTCATAAAATCTGGATTGTAGATCTATTATGGTTCTTCCCCAGAGACAGTGTCAGTGGGAAGAAATCCTCCCCAACCCCCAGCACTGGGATGGGGAATGGGAGCAGATTGCAAAGGCATTTATACTTCATGGCAGTACATTTGTTCCTCAGACTACTTGAAGAATGGCAAGGACATGTAAAATGGTGTCATCACTCCCTCAGACTGTGGGATGATGGGTGCATTTACAAAGGGGGTGTGCTTTTCAGCTGTATGGAAAGACAGTTTTCCCTGTATGGCCATAAATCTTATGGCTACCACTGCTTCTCTGGGCCTTGCATTGGTCGTGTCTGTTAGGGAGCCACAGCCAATTGTTTAGAGTTGGTCTACAGCATTAAACTATAAACTCTTGAAGTCACAGACTGTTCAGTGTTATTACTGTATCTAGGCACAGCTGGTCCCAGGCCTATAGGCACTACTGTAATGTAAAGGCAGTACAGTAATTCCCAGTGTCATATCCTAGCTCTTGATGCTTTTGCAACACTTCAAGATTCTAAGATTAAAAAAAAAAGGCAAAACCAAAAGCTTTAGGTTTGCAGAATGTAAAAAAAAAAAAGGAATATGTATTTCTTGTACAAAATTGTACTTTGCCGTATAAGAAATGAGTATTGCTGTATTTGTTGGGAGGACCAACATAAGAATTACATTATGAATATTCCACAGAGGAGCAGGAGGTTCACAAAAAGAAAAACAGAAAACCAGAAAAGCAACCTAACCCAATAAATAATGGAACAACCCTTCAGCTGGACATAGAAGAACAAAATGATATTATATTTTAATATTGTTTGCTTGAGGACAATTAATATTTAATTAAAATGTAAATTTTGGTTCATGCTATTTAGATAAATGATTGAGTCTTGAATCAGTGCTCCGTTTCTCATTTTAGATAAGAAAGTGTACAAATAGAGGTTTGAGGGAGGCAAGCTTAAATATGCCTCAATAAGAGAGAGGAATCTGCCCAGTTCCCACTGGAGAGGTGTTATAGTCAGAGCCCCATTTTTCTGTCTCTTTTCTCATGTCCATTCTGGGACTTCAGAAAACATGTTTGGTGAGTTATATAACTAGGATTTGTAGGGCCCTTTGCAGTTGTTGCGCCCTGTCCCACATTCTGTCTGTGAAATAAGGCCACTGAAGCACTTAAACAAGTCAGATTCATACTGCCCTGTTCTGTGTATGATAAATTATTGTGACACCATGGTACTGCCACTGGGCAGTGCCACAGAATCACTGCTGCAAGGAGAATCTCTTCTATTTTTCTAAGTCTGTGCTTTCATCTAAACAGGCTAGCTCTTCACTGGGAAAACAAAATCCAGCTGCTTAGCAGCAAGAAAAGTCACATCTTGGGCTGAATAAATAAAAGCTAAATATTACCACTAGAATGGCAGATGAAGAGATGTTCTACAGGCAAGCACAAAGCAAAATCCTATTCTAAGCATTTCAGAGTATAAGCAGTATCTGCATCCAAATCAGAATTGCATAAATGTGATCCACAGTCTTAATTCACTAAATCTAAATACCAAGATCTGATGATTGTGTGTGTGTGTCATGGGGTGGGGGAGGAGGAATTCTACCACATTTCATCTCCATATTTTGCTGCTTGAGTCCATCTGAGATTTAAGAAATGCTTTAGGGCCAGCCAATGAGCAGTTCTGCAAGCAAAATTAGTAAATTCATGTGTTATGATTTATAAAGACATAACATTATTTATGCATATTTGGGTAAGTGTAGTGTATTAGCAGTCACATTTATAACCTCCAATGTTTAGCACATTTTAGCATGAATTATGATGTATGTGAAATACCGTGAAGTTGTTTTAGAATATTATAAAGTATTTCCTCCTAATAAATATGTTTGCAAATATCCAGACTGACCAGTGAATTAAAGCAGGGTGGGAGGAATGAATCTGTACTTAGTAAAGTCAGTGTGACTTCAAAAGGAACCACATCTCTTTTTTTTTCCCCCAAAGGACTGACCAGCTCTAAAACCTGAAACCGGTTAAATGGAAAACATCACAAAATAAAAATATCTAGCCATGCAAAATTCTGACTGTATAATCTGTTAGTGACTTGTAACTTTCTTCCTGCTGATTTTGTTCATAGTGTTGAAGCGTCAGACCTGAATAGAGTGTTTGTAGTCTTTAGAAAAGAAGCTCTACAGGATTTTTAACTGGTGCTTTCCAAATGTGGGTTTTAGCAGTAATTCTTTTGATTTACCATTTCTGTCCAAATGTTTCTCACACTGCGCTGGAGCACAGACAGTTATGGTTGAAGGCCTTATTTGAAATAGTCAGACTTATTTAGGATGCAAATCCATGCAAATTTTCATTTGTATAAAACACATTGGTTTTACATCTGCCAGCAACATAGAACTCGGACGTCCATGTTTATAAATATTCCAAGTGAAATGTAAGAAAATTTGTGTTGATACAAGGTTTTTTCCATGGGCATCATTAAAACTACATTAAATGGATGTCTTCATTGTGCTTCACATTTTGTTTGCCAAGAGTGCCAAAAATAGCTCAGGATCTCCTCTCCAGTTTACAGAGACACATAATTAAAAAAATTTATATGGTTTAAATGTATTTGAAAAGTCAGTCAAATGATCAAGAAAAGACTAAAGGAAGGTGCTTTCAATAGTGCCCTGGAGGTTGCTAGGTGTGTGTTTTATCATCAGCTTCATTCAAAGAGAGTGAAAGTTTTAGAGGTATCTGGAGACAGAAAATATAAATCTTTGTACTTACATTACAAAAAAAAACAAAAAAAAAAAAGTAGGCTGTATCTTAAAAAAAACCCAAACAAACCCCTGGGAAACAAACAAACCCCTGGGTTTTTTTGCTAGACAGCACTATTTTTATGAATTCTTACTAATTAAGCTAATTCTTTCTAAATTATTCTTCATAATCTGTCAACTTCCTACAAATATTTCTGTCAAAATCACACGTATCCACTGTGAGCATTGTGCATTACATAGTCAGATAGTATGAGATATCTTTTTGAAAACCTGAAATGAGGCCATATCTTTATATTTTCTCCCTTTCTGTATTTCTGTGCAGGGAGGAGAGTAGTTACTCCTAGCTGTATTCCTATCGGTCCTGGTCCTTTCATCAGTCACAAGTCAAAAAGGGATTTGGAGATCCATCCAAATAGTCAAGATGCTGTAGTAGTTAGAAGCAAGTTTGCACTGCTCAGACAGCACAAAACTCCTCAAGTCATTTTAGCATCACCCCAAGGTCACTTCTGAGCAGAAGGTATATTTAACCAGAGTTAACGCTGAGATTTTGTGTTGCCCATTTCCCTAAATGCCACTATAAGCAGCATAGCCAAGATGACATTCTGCCAGGCAGACCAGGCAACAGAAGAGTGGAGGTAATTGAAGGTCAATGGTATATCATCTTTTCCTGTTCGACTCATGGCTTTTTCTTTTCTAAAAAGAAAAGAGATATTTCCAGTTCTGCTTCTGCTCCTGTAAGAAAAAAAGGATTAATGGATTCTGCCCTCCAAGCAACAAGTAGTCTTTATATAATGAATGTACTGGTGATAGTTGTAGCCCTGGAAAGCAGAGGAAAAATATTTTATTAGCATGGAGTTAGTATAAGATTCTTTTCCACTCACTCTGAAAGAGAGGGAGTAGAAGCAGCCACTTACCTTCTTCAAGCCATCATCAAATATCATCAAAACAACTGGCTGAAAAAAAAAGAATTATTAATCCAAGCCTCTGACCAATGATGATGGCAAATCCATAGCTTTCTAGAATTTGGGATGAGCATTAGAGGAAAAGGGAGCCTAGAGGGTTTTCTATGTTTAATTTCAAAGCAGACTGCACTTTCTAGATTCCAGTCATTTTATTGAGCTTCCACTTAAATTTCAGCATTTCGATAAAACAGAAGTTATTCAAGTACTCGCAACCACAGGAGTGTGAAGAGACCTAAGATCAATGTAGATTAAACTTTATGTGAAATTTATGAAGACTCATTGACCCCAAATCCAGGTCTTCAGTTTTGAGGCTTCCTAAGGATCTTCACTGAAATCTTTTCACTTTATAGATCATAGTGATTTTTTTTTTTTTTTTTGCTAGTTAAGTATCTAACATAATTAGTGTAACATAAGGAAAGACATAAAATATTTAGCTTGTCCATGGGTAGGGGATAGTCCATTGACTAGGAATGCTGTTAGTCCTGTCATTTATTACATTTTGGGGAGGAGTGGGAGTGTTCTTGTCCCACATCATTATCAAATTAACCATACATTCTAAATACATTAGTAAAGATCTTCACTGATCATGAAAATACATAAGTAGCTTGAAATATTATAGGTGCAGGTATCGCTGTGCTTCTCAACATATCATCACCCATCTGTGCCCAGGCTCCTTCATGCTTCAAATAGCTGCAGGTGAAGGAATAGTTTAGTGTACTCTCTTCCACCTGTTCTTACTTGACTTTCCCAGTCTGTCCAAGGATGGCCACTTGTGTGCATTGTGATCAAGGGAATTTTTTAACAATACTACCAAGCTTTGAAATGAAACAATCAGTCTGATTCTCAGGTGGTCTCTGCAAATCTGTAAAGAATGTGTACTCATCATATAGAGGACCTTAATTCATCCTCTGGGATATTTTTATTTTCTTCAGTTCTTCCAATACACTTGCTTATTTAGATGAACTTGTCACAGTAGACAGAAGTCGCTATTTACTTCTGAAATGTGCCATTGTTGGGGGTGGTGGTGGTGTTATTTATTTATTTTATGGATAGAATTTGATTTCTAAGTCAAAAGCAGTTTTCACAGGCATAGAATCTTGTCAAAGGGCTATTTTGCTTCACAGCAAACACACTTATCTCTGCTTGTATGGTCATTGTACTACCAGACTTTAAGTTAAGTCCTGTAGTGGAAAGTAGACTTAATCATATTCAGATGGATAACAGGAACCCCTAAGATATTCCAAGTCAACCAGGATGGCAATATCCTCTCTATTGGGCAATAGTGGCTTTCTTATGTCCATGTCAACAAAGGTCACAATGACTGTCACCATAAATTAAAACACGATTAACTTAAGATTAGTATATTCTACCATGAATAAATTGTGATTTTTTAGAACACAGTTTTAATTTGTTTGGTTTATATTCAGCTGAGCTGTTAGAGGAAGTGACCAACAGGCCATCACACAGCCTGTGCTGTGAACCAGATTCACAAAGCATTATTCTACGTGTGCCTTGCAGACAAAGGTGCTAACCTAAGGGACAGTCTTCTGGCCTGTGTTGTGCTTTCAAATACAAGGAAGTGTTAAAAAATTCTTACGAGAATATCTCCTTGCTTTCATACTAACAGATTTTTATCAAAGTATAGTGTGTGCCAGATATATGTGACAAACATCATGCATGGGGATTCCCTTTAATTGGTAGAAATTAATTGTTTTTCTATCCATATGGTTTAGATAGCATGTAAATCATCTAATTTTAGATACTATTGGGAATATAAAACTTCCTCCTTTTCTTCCTCTCCCTGCCCCTTCTCTTTTGTAGGAGAAAGGCTGGCTTCCCTTACATGTCCATTGCTTGTTAAATTCATTCATGCTGCTAAGCTTGGCTACTGTCTTTAGATGTATCTCAATGTACACATGTTTTTAAGCAATCACTTGCCTATCTTAATAACATTGCTAACTCGATTTGTTCTTAGGAATAGGGAACCAAATATTACAGTAATGGAAAATGGAATTTAAAACAAGATGCCAGGACTATGTTTCATTGTTAGTTTAAGGAGGTCCTGGTTTTGTCATGCTTTCGCCTTCTCTTTCCCCACATCACCAGAGTTGTCATCACTGTTTCAGAACAGTATAAGCATCCTTTTGTAAGAAACTAATGATCTTTCTGTTAATTCTGAAACTTACCAGGAGTTAAGCGATTTGTGGATGCACCTGCGCTTCTGCTGATAAGATCAATCGTTTTTCTCCACTGTAGTTTTATGCAGTGTTTAATCATTATTCCTGTTTTGCAAGAATATCAATTAAATGTGTTGTAATGTTTAAATAAAAGGCATTCAGAACCAAACCATCAGTGAAAGTGCGTTTAGAAAGATGTCAGCTTACATTTATGTGAATGATTGGAGCAATTCACTCAAACTGGATGCAAATGGCTAGCAAGGTAGAGTATTTACAAATGCCTTTGATATTTTAACATTCACACTCTTTTTACCTGCCACAGCAAATTTGATATAGATATTCCAGATGCTGTCAGATCCCAAATCAAGAGTGTCCTTCATCATGAGCACCCCTACCAGGAATCCTTGGCAATATATGCCTATCTTTCTCAGGTATTCTCTGCCCTGTAACTTGCAATTAGTTGATAGAGTAGAAAAGGAAGGACTGTAGAATGATAGAAGCGCTGAGGCCTTGCCTCACCTGGTGGAGTATGAGGGTCTTTAGAGGCAAGTTGGATGTCAAAAATGGAGAAAACCCTTCCTTTGCTTAAAGGAACAAAAAAAAACACCAGGAAAGGAAGTGCATGTTCAGCTTTAGGCATATAATTATGTAATAGATCACAGTGACGAGTAACAGTTTGCATTTCAGTGTGGCAGAGTTAATGTAGTACAATGATGGAAAATACGTTTTTTTGTCAGTCCCATCCTGAACCACCATCTTCACCTACACCTCTTTACACTTCATACAGCTGTTCTGATTAGGCAGCATTTTCTTCCTGCTTTAAGTAGTTGTTATAACAGCTTAAAGAATACCATCTAGATTATGCATGTCGCTGTTTTTTTATAGTAGTAGGATTCTGATGGTATGTATGACTGCCTTAATAGCTGATGTATTTCCCATAATTGTTTGGGTTCTAAGACGATTGTTATTTTCAACCAAAACAAGTTTCACTTCAGTACCTTTGTAAACACTCCCACAATTTTGCTACTTTTGACACATATCATCAGAACCTTTTGCTGTTGGCAAACTATCATTTAATGAAACATCATGAAACATATTGTAACTTTCATCTAAATGAATCTCTCATGCCTAAATGGGTAATATTGAAGCACAAATATTTTTGTGTTTGGGAGAGTTTCCCTCGAGACAAGCATACATAAAATGGAAGCAGTGTGAGTAATGAGTGACAGTTTCTTAAAGGTTAATATTTTCTTTAATCTATTTCCATAACAGGAGAAGAGGAGAAAATACTGTGCTAAGCATAAGGTGTGCTTTGGGGATTAGAGAAACAATCTCTGCTAGTATGTATATCTCAGACCATAGGGAACAATATGCACACCACAAACACATTTTTATTTCGTTTAATCAAATACAGAAGCGTCTTAAATATTTTTTCCATGTTATTAAAAGGATTGAGGATTCCTTAGATTTTCTCTTTTTTCCTTTTTTTTTTTTTTTTTTAAAGAAAAGTAAAACTGCCCTTAATGCTGGACTAGACTCTGTGATTGTCATGTAAGGTAATGAAACCATTAAATGCACAGTATTAAGAAGAGACGAGATGCAATTAGCCAAGAAATTACTCTGATCTCAGTGACATTTTCAAAAAATCATAATACAATATACATTGCGGGACATGATTGACAGTCTAATCCAGTTTTGATGGAACGTAGTCCACATACTGAGAGTAAAGCAGTACACGGCCAGATAAAGCTCACAGCTGTGAATCCCTGATATGTCCTTACAGTCTTGTCACCCAGGAAATTCCTCAGGTTTAAAAGATGATGAAAGTATCGACCATTAATGACAGGATCATCTCCTACCCTGAAATAAAATGTACTAATCCCTTTTGCTAGGTCTATGAATTCCTAATATAAATTATATAAACTGTAGTAATTCATCTCTGTTAGCACAGTTGTGTTTGGAAATTGTACAGCAGTCTTTGCCCTATTTGAAATGCTAGATGAAAGCAAGACATGTTCGTTTAAGCTGCGGCATAAAGTAATTTAACACAGGGGACAGAATAACTTCTGGATAATGAGCAGTAGATATGTAAAAGAAGGAAGTTCTGAAGTTCTAAAGTGGCCTCATGGATTTACGCCTGATCTTAGAAAGAGGCCAAAAATGTAAATATAGGAAGTATAGTTAAATGCAGGTGCTTTGTTAGACATTTGTAAGATGATTTAATGATTGAGTCATACAGAATACATCCTCTGACTTCAAAGAGACATACAATGGTCATTTATGTCTTACAAATAATTTGGATGGTAACCTATCCATCATTTTAAAATACAGTAATGTGGATCATGCTGGATTATACTGCAAGGGGAAAAAAAGTTAAAAATGAATTTGAAGTGACATTAAAAACACATTTGAATTTCTGTAATCCATTTTTGATAATACACAGGCTGCGCATATCTATCAAGCCGGACTTGCAGCCTTGTGCTCATATGTCATTGACACCTGGAACATCACATAGACAAACAGTCATTGATGAAGTCAGATAGTTAGTCTTCTAAAGGATGTTCAAGGCATCTGCAAATAAAACAAAGCACAAAGATGGATAGTGGATATTTTTCACAGAAGTAATGACAGCACAAAAACGCAACATTATTAAAAGAAATATCTGGGATGCATGGATGTAAAGTAAAAACATTCAATAAGATACGTGTGTTTTTCAGCTGTGTGTACTGTGATCGTGCATAACAGTAAATACATCACAAAGAGAATATTGCTAATAAATAATATTTACATTTTCAAAAAGCATGTTTGTTTTAGAGGTAATTGTTCAAAAGGATTCTCTGTTTGGTAGCCTTTCTGTATTCTGAATTTGGTAGAAGTCTGCAGTCAAAATCATTGTATTGCACACGGACACAAAGCAAAGCCTAATGTTATTCAGTGCTCTGAGAACACTTTAGGAAGCAGAACAAGGGAGAGTAAATTCTTTTATGTCTGACTAGCATTGCTTTTGCCAGTTATGTTCAGAATCATTGTAGCAAGATCAAAAGCTAACAGTATACATAAGTTCCCACAACTTGTGGGATTAAAGATATCCCACAGGTATGATGGGTTATAACTGATTCAAACTCTTCAAATTTCAGCAGGTTTCAGCATAGCTTGAAATATGAGCCAAAGCACAACTGATTGCATGCCATTCTGAAATTGCCTCAAAGAGCCCCCCAAAAAACCCCAAAGTGGCAGAGGTCTATTTTGTATTAGTCATTTGAAATGTTCAAATACAAATTCAATAGATAATGTCAGAGCAAAAAACAGAAGTCAACTTTGAACATCTACCCTAGCTTACATGCAGGGAGGTGAATAATGGATTATGCCACTTTATGAGTCAGACTTAAAGAAATACTACGTTTCCATCCTGATTTGTTTTATTCAAGATGGCTGGTACTAGAGATGAATAAGACTGGGTTTGTAAGAAGCTGATATTAAATTCAAGGTTTGGGGTGGAGGGGATTGGGAGGGGGTGGGGTTTTTTTCTTTTTTTCAAGTTTACTAGAAATTGCAATTTAGATCTAAATGCTGTTTAAAATATGTTTGAATCCCAAATAGCCTCTGGATAATTTTCATTCATCTGTGTTCTATTTATACCACTCAATATAGCCACATTTTTTAAGATCTTATCTAACAAGGTCTTGAACATTTGGAAATGCTATTGACATAAGGCAGAATTAGAAAGCACAAAATGCAGCATTTAATGACAAGATTTTATTGCAATAGTGCACATACAATAATACAGTTTAGATCGCTATCATAGCTAATAAATTGCAATGCTGTTAAGAAAATACAAGAAAAAGAATGCTTCATAAATTAGCACCTTGAAACTGACAATGTAACAAGTACCTTGGATTTCACTAAATTTGATAGTAATCATGGACTCTCAGTGACTCCCAGAAGAAGCTCTGCACCCCACAGCATCTGATCCTAAGACAGAAACATTCTAAGAAGTTGGAAAGTATATTATAAAGCAGGGCTGCTTCTACTGCTGCAGTCTCTTCCATAAGTCTTCTATGAATTACTTCTTAAAACTCAGTGAGGCCTCCTCAGGGAAGATTTTTCTGTTCCTGTTCTGCGTCAGATACTGTGCAGTCTTTCTTCACTGTTATAAATTAGCTTAGAATGTATCTTGCCTACACACCTTCATGTCATTAGCACCTGTCTTTTCCCTATTTTTTTTTTTAAGTATATTTCATTCAAAATCAGGGAAAAATGAAATAACACATGTTTTCGAGGGCTAGTTTGTTCTTATAATAGGATTTCTCCCAAGCAGAGATGCAGGGGAATGAACAAGAATGCTTTGTGGGTTTGTATAGTAAGTACTTCTATGTTCAACAATGATACAGTTGTATTCTTTGTTTTTAAGTATGACTGTCTTTATTTGAGGTAACTGAAGATTATTGGCCCAAATTACTTCAAATTGGTTTTGATTACCTATGCTCTAATCTTTAGATGAACAGATACTCAGAACTGCCTTTTTCTTTTCCCATGTGCACAATGCGATCATGGTTTTCTATTTTTATTATTACTTAGGGAATATAATAAAAGAAGATAGCTTCGATTTTAACTGTTTTAAAAGTAAACAAATATGTTGAGCTTTTTAAAAATAACAAATACATTGACATTTTTGGATGTCTTCCTAGGTTTCAGTACTTTCGCATTTATATTCAATTTTTAGGCAATCAGCTTCAATTCTGGCATAGTAATTTATTAGAGAACACAGATTCCTTTGAGAAAAATCAAAATTGATGATGCCAGCAAGCTCAACATCAGAGTATAATGGAAATGCTCTTACTTTGCTGTATGAATGTTTAAAGGGTGGCAAGAGGAATATGCTACAAAAAAAAAAAAAAGAAAAAAGAAAAAAAAAAGAATATTTTAGTAGGTAATTTGTTAACTGTACAAAATTTTGCTCTTCATATTCTTCTTGGGAATCTTAGAATTTTAATAAATATAAAACTATATCATGCCTAAAATCCTATTTTTTAAAAGAATAGAATTGTACACAATGAAATATAAATAGTTGAATGTAATTTTGCATGTTTAATTTCAGCATCAGCTACATGAGATATCCTCTTATATTTTTCTGCTTTTATAGGATGACTATTGCCGTGATCTTTTGTTATTTCTGTGGCAAAATCACAATAACAAAAGCCATTATGTGTTAGTAGTTTTTATAAGACTTAACTTTCTGATATTAATATTCTGATAATAAAGGAGATTATAGATTCTGCTACTACCAGTGGTGGAGTAACTGAATGTGCTGTAAGTCTAAATATAGGATGATGAGAAATGCTCTTTATACTTCATTCAGAAGGCACTGAGCAGTGTTTCTACTTGGCCCAAACTCCTGCATAACTCCCTACAAATGTTATTTTGCTTTAAAAAAAGAAAGCACTGAGGTCAATGTATTCTGAACTATCGAGGATAGTAGAAGAATTATTACACAGACTTGTTGATGTTATATTCAAAAGGGGGAAAAGACTAGTGATGGTCTCTAGCCAACACTGGATAATAATAGTTCACAGTCTATAGCACTTTACATTTTCAAAGCTCTACACAGTCATATGAAAAGCATCAGAAAAATATGGAAAGAATAAGTCACTCTCAGTCTAAAATGATTTTACATGCTTCTAAAATTAAAAGAAAGTAGCAGGAGACCTGAATCCTGTTTTGGAGAATACACGTGCGTGGGGGGGAAACCTAATTCACTTAATGGCAATGTTAAATATTTTTCAAGATTTGAAATCACTTTTTGACAGATCTGCTATGGTAAATTAATTACTTTCATTTGCTTTAAGTTGTATACTTGAAGATATATAGTGCACGATAGCAAGGCTAGACTGTGTGAGGAAGACCTTTGGTAGTCTATACAGTATGCTGCCTCATTATAGAGCCAGCTATCTGCAGGAAGCCTGACATTGAAAGGTACCGCACATCCCATAACGCCCTCCCTTAACTGTGATGATTGTAGCTTCTTCCTAAAAGTGATGATTAGGAGAGAGAAAAGCAAAACTGAATGCTGTATGAATATTTCATGTAAATGTAAGCAGGCACTTACTGGACGTAGACCTTGATTGATGCTAGAGTGCCTCTAAATGCCTTGACATTGAAGGGTTTAGACTCCCCTTTCCACAATGACTGCTTCAAGAGCTGCAGTTAATAGTGGAATATAGCTGTATTTAGCTGAAGAGCTCTTTATTACTGGCTGATATTAAACAAGACCACAGGCTTTAGGTTTGAGCAAATGAATCTAGATAAAAGAGTTAGTGGATATCTAAATGAGGTAAGATAGTCTTAACTTTCTTCTCCTGCCTTCCCCTTTTGTAGCTCAATTGCTTGCATCACTTTTAAATTCCTTCCTATGATGAAGTGAATCAGCAACACACAAGAGGAATCAGCCATAACTTGTTTTACAATACCTCCATTCAACAAAGCAACAAATGGAAATGTCTAACCAATTTCTTATGAGGGAAGTGTTTCTAAAAGGTACTAAAATTAATATAATTATTCAGATTTTTAAAATCTAGAATTTTAATATCTTTCCCAATGAGCATTTCAAACTATGGTTGAAAGACTGTTTCAAAGAAAAAAGTATCTACTCTTTGAAGGATTGATTTTTGCTTTCATAGGGGCACAAATATTTCAATGCATGTGCTAAGTAAGCAGCTGATTCTGTCATACTTTTAAATTGACCACTTGAGAAGAGAGTGGCCTTTAATGCACAGCTTTAAATTGAATAGTAGTACATACAAGTAATTTAGAAGCTGAAATGAGCATTGTAAGGGAATCGTTTTTCAATATCAGTCAAACGAAGGAATGATATTTTGAAAGTTGACACTGAGGTGTTTCATAGTGAGAATGAGATGATGGTCAAAATAGGTGTTTTCCCCATCTTATTAACAGACAAATCACCTTTTGAAAAAAGCTCTGTGACTACCATGAGCTTTCATCAGGATTATGTGCTTCCCAAAATTTTAAAGCATAATACTACAAAAATGCTGTATTTTGAGCTCTGCTGCATTTAGGCAGAAATTTTACTTGGTATGGCAGTGAAGGAATTGGAAAGATTCCTCACCATAAGTTGAAGAAAGCAGAATATACCAAAGTGTGCCTGACAATACTTTGTACCCACTGAAATTCTTTGCCCTTGAAATCTACATACATGAGACCCCATGTCAACCGCCAGTTTTCGTTAATGGTAAATCTTGAAAGAAAATAAAAAGAGAAAATAAGCAGAGTTATACTTCCTGTAGGAGTGGGAGCCATCTCCTCTGTCATTCCAGGCGTTTGTATTTTTGTAGTGGCACTTCCCATGTCTCTGAAGGAGGAGTAGAAGCTGCTTATTCATATGGCTTACTCCTCTGTGCCTCCAGACTTCTAATGTTTATACATCAGAAAGTCAATTATAACTACATGTTTATACTACCCATCTCAAATCTAGTACACAGTAAATATAGGACCACCTTTTCATTCCCCACAGAGGTTCCCTCAGACAAGTAGAGGACTGAGTTGGCCCTTCCCAACAATCCATGTGGGTGTGCGTTCTTAAAGCTCTACTCTTCTGGAGGTCTTCTAGTAAGATGATTCCTCAGGTGGTTTGAGCTGAGAATCAGCTAAACTGGTTTTGTTCATTATTATCACAAAAGATTGAGTGAGTTTTCTATAGATTTTTTTTTTCATCAAATTACAAACTATACCAGCAGAAGAAATGGCTTTTTCTTTTTTCTTCAATGATTACAGCACATCATCTTTGCTCTAGACTCAGGCACTTTTACTTGTGTTTTGCTGTCAGATGTCCACTAACTAAAAAATAAATTAGAATTTAAAATATATTTTAATTTCTCTTTTTCTTGCAACACACCATAAAAAAAAAAAAAAAAAGAAAGAAAAAAAAAAGGCAAAAGGGAAACAGTTAGGCTTTCTTCTAAAGGAACATGTTTCACTTTAGCTGTTTATAAGGTAATAGGCTACATGTAAGTGGAGATTTTTAGCTGCCTTCATCACATAGATCACATCTCAGTGTGCTTTCTTGTGAAATAAAGGGCCTGGATTCGTTTCCTGCTCCAGTCAGCAGGGCTTTTAGCTATTGACTCTAGCAGCAAGTGGCTTAAGCCTAATATCTTCTCCAGTTTCCCACATATTTGGTTTTTACTTTAGGACTTTATGTGTTGTATAAAGCATAATGTGGAAAAGTGAATGGTAGCTCTAAGGGAAAATTGTAGGAGCTGCCACGTGAGAGCCACTGCAATGTGATTTCATTTTTTCCAATAATACATTAAAATTGCTGCTAACTGTGTGCTAGTTAATAAGGTTCTGAGCACTTTCCAGCTGTGAATAGTCCTTATGTGCTTGCTCGTGCCCAAAATTGATTTTGCATGTTACTGAGCTGATCGTGTGTTTTAAGAACACTAAAGCCTATATGCACCCCTATGCCTAAAAATTTCATACAACGCTGAATTTAGGCTTGTGCAGGTAGGTCATGGCCACAGAGTGAACTAGCAGAGCAAAAGTGAGCCTTGGTAACGTTACAGTCCTGCTTGTTTCTAACGCAGAGTAATGTGCCAGTATTATGCACTAGAGACAGGGAAGACACAAGACCAGGAATACAAAGCTGCATAGAGGGACGTAAAAAAAGACAAGTTAATGAATACTGGTTGCCTTTGTTATTAAAAATAAACACAGATTTATTCTTAACATTTTGTAGTCGGTCATGCATCTGACTTTAATAACTGTAAACTTGGACTCACATCTTTGTGCACTAAAACTAATGCTCTAATTATCTACGGATGCAGCCTGTTCCTGTGTCTCTTGAGCACAGGAGTGAAGTCACTCCGCTTACCTACTGGAAATACAGGAGATGGTTATTCAGGCAAGAGCAGTAGAATTTTGATGCCACAGTTAGATATTTATGAAAAGAGATGCATTGAATTTTATCTCAGTATTATAGATCAATTTTCAGGACAGAGTTCCTAACAGTGTATTCATAGGCTGGGTACAAAACCAATTTTATCTGCTTCAGTGGTGTGTGAACTGTATAAGGAAAGACATCTCTTTACTCTCTGATAGCTTATCTTCCCTGGTGACCATTTAAGCGTGATCTTGTAAATATACATATTTTACAGAAAAAACTCTCTTAACTATCCTTTGAGATGACCTTGAAATAGGAGCATTTGACTCTTCCAGGAAATTAGCAGCAAAGTCTTTTGATAATGATTGGTAGGGTGGGATGTGCCACTCAAAGCAGAATTAACAACCAGTGCATCAAGCTACTTAATAGTACGGGTATATTACAGATTAAATTTTTTGCAAGGAAGTGCATGAAAAGAAATATATTCTTCCCATATTGACAAATTTCTTAAAACACTAGGAAATTGTTGGAAAAGAGTTGTTTGGCAAAGTGGGGCTACTCTTTAACAATATTTAAACAACAGAAAAAATAACATAACTGGTTTTTGTCCTGTGGGGCACATAAATAATGGCTAAACTTAGTTGATATCAATAGAGAAGATAATGATGTTTTTCCAAGTGATACGGTGAAAGTGTAAAAATTTTTAGCAAGGTGACAAAAGGAATTGCTTATTATATCTTAGTGTGTAGCTAATTATTTTTATTTAATTTCCTATCCCTTCTTTCTACTAGTTTTCACACTTCTCCACCAATCCAAGCTTCTTACAGCTCCATCTATTTAAAATTTTAGGTCCATACATTGTAAATATGTATGTAGAGTAAACATTGGCATCACCTCACTTATATCCACTGCCTTAGCTCATACACAAATCCAAATATTCTTCTTTTATCTATACATAATCAGGTTTATAACTCCATGCCCACATTTCCTCACACAGATGCACACACTATACAAATACTCTTCTCCATAAATGTCTTCAGGCATACACACTTTGTCCCTAACAAATGCATGCTTTCCATGTGCATGTGCACGTTTCACAGAGCACACTTTCCCGTGTTCCTCGCCAGTCTGCTTCACATGCCTCTATTTGCTGCCTCTTCAAAGATGCCTATACAAAAATTCTCTCCTTGAGTTTTGCCTGTAGCCTGTACTATACATAGATATATTCATTTTCTCAGCACAAGCACACATAGTCCTTATACCATTATGTTCATATGCAGTCTTGTGTAGTATCAGCTTGACTGACTGTGAACTGATGGCAAAATTTTCTGTGTAGAACTTCGAAGCACACCTCTATAATCATATAAGATATTCCCTTTCAACTTTCCTGACAGTGTCAAAATGACTCATAAACAGTTTTGCAAATGCTCAGGAAAGAACCTAGCAGATCAGGTAACACCATGATAACTCAAATGTTGCTGGTTTGAATTGTGTTGCTCTGAATTTTACACATTATTAGTATTTTTGAAAATATGAGTAATCAAAAACAGGTTCCAGTTCTGGATAGCAATATAAAGTATTGAGCAGTGACTCTTAGTCTTAGCCAGACAAAGGAATATAGAAATCTTGCTTGGAGGTGCAAAGGAAGCAAAAGTGCATCTGGAGCTCAAAACTGGCAAAAGATGCCAGGAATAACAAGAAAGGTGTTAAATATGTGAGCAGCAAGCAGAAGTGCAAGATGCAGGTCCACTGCAAGTTAGTACAAGCTGACAGGTTAATTAAATATGACACGAAGAAAGGTTGAGATACTAAATGCTTTCTGTGCCTTGGCATTCAAGGGTAAAGTTAGCCTTGGTGCCAAGAAGCAACAACAAAGCAAGCAGTGAACAACTGAGTAAAGAGGAGACTCAGGAACTGTCTGTACATTTTCAACATATGCAAATCTGTGGGACCTGGTGGGATGGTCTGAGGGTGCTGAGCTGACTAAGAGCAAAGTCACTCTGTGACATCTTTGAAAGGTCATGCAGATCAGGGCAAATCCTGGATGACTGGAATGACTGGAAAAACAGAAATATCTCCCCCCCTTCCCAAAGAGGAGATCTTGGAAATCAGCCTCAAGTCAGTCTCTGAACACATTATGATATGGGCCTTTATGGAAGCTGTTGCCATGAACATGAAAGGTGGCAAAGTCACTGGGAAGGGCAAACATGGAGTTACCAGGGGTAAATGCTTGACCAGCTTAACTGCTATCTGTGACGAAACGACTTGCTCTGTGCATGAGGACAGAGTGTTGCCTGTCATCTGACTTCATTTGAGCAACACATTTGACGCAGTATCCCATAATTCATTTAGAATACGACACTATGAAATGGATCCTGTTTTGTAAGGACCATGTCTGTCAGACAAGGGAGTGGTAGCAACCATAAAAAAAAGGAAGTGTTTGTCTCAGTTGTGTCATCACTGCCATATTACATATACCTAAAAAAATTAAGAGAAGCTCTGGATTTTTCATGCTATTCATGCATATAGATACTATAAAACTTAATAGCCAGCAGAAAATTGTTGGGAGAAAGAACAGTAGACATTTTTGTTTGTTATTCTCAGAGGAGCTAATTATTAATCCCCTGATAATATTTTTCTTTTCAATTAAAAGAAATTGATGTATCTAAAGTAGAGCTCATGGGAATCCATAAGATTTAATTACTGTTTGTCTGGGAGGGCTTCTTGTGTCCAATAGATGGAGATGAAATGCAACAACCCCAAATAACCAATAATCCAGTAATCTGAGAAGTAAGGGATTCGGGTGCAACTTCTTGTGCCAAATCAGTCAGAACAAGGACTTTTACTTCTATGTGATGTACACCAATTATATTTGTAATTGTTTAACTCAGAAATAATAAGATTCTGTTTCAGCTATGTGCTTCTAGCTACAATAATTTCACATGAAAGGTAATGATAGCCCCTTCTCAAAGGCTAGGCAGACAGCAACCCTACTGTGAAAAAAAGGCACAAAGGGAAAACGAGTTTAAGCTGTGATGTCTGTGCTGCACTGACTCTTACTCAATTGCAAATACTCATTTCTACTGATCACACTTCTTCTCTCCAAAATACCTGCTAAAATCTTCTTTCTTGCTCTATTTTCATTTACATCCCTATTTCTCCAGCTCCTGAAGTAAAATCCTCACTTGAGCTATATCAGTGAGAAAACTCGTTGACCTTCAATGAAGAAAGGATTTCAGCTTCATTGGGTCCAACGATTTTGAATTAGACTCTGTTACCTTTTAGGAATGTTTTGGTGCTGATCTCAGACTAGGCTTACGTTGTGTAAAATAAGAGTAGACTCTGGATCAGTCAGCCTAAATTAGAAACACTTAAGGACTAAACATGGGAGCTACATCTAAACAAAGGTTGAGTGACTCTAGGTGTAACCATAGTGAGAGTATTTTACCTCTTGCACTAAATTCTGAAATATTTTATATTTATAATAAATATGAAATCTCATATTTATAAGGTCTGAATACTCTGTGAAGTACAGAACTTTATTAAATTTGCATAGTTAAGATAAATGAACATAGATTTAACATATGACAAAAATAGTGCTTTTTGACATCTTCATTTTCAGATGCCATCAACAAATATTCAGGTATAGAGGCAGAACAGGTTTTGTTCATTAACAGTTGCATGGATTATCATAGATGAACTGTCATTGCTATGTTATTTGGAAATTTGTTTTTAATCCAGCAACACCATATTGCTAATGATTGAAACATCTACCCGCAGCATCTTTTCTAACAGCAGAGAAATGCCATGGAATTGATTTTAATTAGCCTTTGGGAAAAAAAAAGGAAAAAAAAAAAGAATTACATAGAATTCAAAATCCATTGTTCAAGTCATATGCCAGCCAAGCTGTGTAAGAGGTTTTTACAGCTAACTGGACATTAGGGACTCATGTCTGTGTTCAGAAATGTACTAACCATTTAATAGAAAAATATAAGGGATGTGTTCACTTAGAGGCTATCTATCTAGGTAGCAATTTAATTATGATTATAATTGTAACCAAGAAGCAGAGGCCAAATTCTTATCTCCAGAGCAAAGTTCAAAAGGACTACAGGGATTTTTTTAGAGGTGAAGAACATGTGTCTGCATCATATGTTTAATATGCCTGTATCACTGCATGTGAGCATTTTACTAAAATATGGTTGTGATATTCTTAAAATAAGGTCCATTGCTGAAAAATGCAAATCACAAAACAAGTTGTTGACTGATATACCATGCCAGATCCTAAGAAATCAAAGCCAGATACTTTCATGCATTTTAATTTTTTTTAGTAGTCTATGAGGACAACAAGCAAATATCCATAAAAATGCTTTTCTTCGGCTAAGTGATGTACATTTTTGAGCACAAAAACGCTGACATCACAAACTGAACAGGCAGCAGCTTTCCTTGCTGATCTGCAGGTATGTGGATTATCCAACCACAGAGAGTACAACATAGAGAATTCTGACATAACCAGCTGAGTTTACAAAATTTTAGGTTTCTGAGTACAGATTTCAAAAAACTCTAAAATTTCATTTTGAAAATACAATAGAGTACAAGCACTGAAATGAAGAAAATGTTCTGAATTACAATAGGAGCACCAATTCAGTACTGGGTTTTTTTAATTGAAATGTCATTGTTTTCTCGCACAACACTGAAATGCTTGTTCAATGTATTGCTTAAACACTTATTTCCACTTCTGAAGGTTCACAAACTCTGGTCCCATTTTTTTTAATGTATTCTTTGCAAAGGGGTCTTGCTGGAACTATGTGGAAGATTTGCTTTAGATACCCAAATCTCTCTGTCAGAGTTCAAGATTTTTATATTTATTAAACATAGTTCATGCTAATCAAATGTCAAAGTGAACTGTGTAGGAATTCTGGTTTGTGATCTGGCAAATATTTTGTTAGAATATTAAATAAAAAAATCTAAAAAATACAAAGGAGGAATTAGACAAGGACAGAAGGCAAGTAAGAACAGAAGTCTCAGCTAGATGTTAAAATCATCACCTGTCATATTGAAGACCCAAGTATTTTAATATTACTTTTCTAATGGTAGGTCATTCTGATCTGGAAAGGCAATTCCATACTAGGACTAAGAAAAACAGTTTTGGTTTTGATAAATCATAACTTTTACAATTCTCCCAGCCTACTCTAGTCACTAGACTAATTATCTCTAATCATTAAGTCAGCAGAAGTATCATTTATCCGATTTTTTAAACTGGGCTGGAAGCGGTTTCTTGAAGTCACCTAATCTAACCTCCTACTCAAAGCAGGACTAACTTCAAAGTTAGATGAGATTCAGTGCCTTTTGTGGTCAGGTTTTGAACATCCCCAAGGATGGTGGTTACTGAGCCTCTACAACCTGTTCAGTGCATAATTTCTCTCACTGAGGGTTTGCTTTTTCCTCTTGCTGCTGCTTCCAGTTGTTGTGATTTATCTTTCCATACACAATTCTGAGAATAGTTCTGCTTCCTCTTTTCCATAAAACCTCTTCAGATACAAAAGATTGCAGACAGAACCCTGCCTGCAAGGTGAAGAAACCGAGTTCCCTCAGTTTCAATGTATATCCATACAAATCATATATATGTGTGTATATATCGGGTACTCCAGTCTCATACACATCTTGGTCGCTTTCTGCTGGACTTACTCCAGCTTCTCACTCTCAGGAGAACAAAACAGGACACTGCACTCTGGGTGCAGCATCAGGGGTGCAGGCAGAAGGGAATTATGCTTTCCTTTGGCCCATTGACTACATTCTTGCTAATGAAAACCTGCCAGTGGATGGTGGTATCACCCCAATGGCAGGTCCCTGTCTCATGTCCAGGTTGTTGTCCACCAAATCCCTCAGACTGCAGGCCTGATGTTTTTCCAGTCAGTCCACAGCCTATATTGTTGGTTGGGATTATTCTATCCCAGGAAGGATTTTGTATTTGTCTTCCTCTTCTTAATATGACTGGAAAAGGCTTCAGTGAGGATTTCTTCTTTAATATTCCCATCCTTTTTTTTTTTAAACAGTCCTAGAATATCCTTGAATTAAGATAACATCACAGAGCCATATGGACTTAGCACCTAAAAGTGCTCAGAGCATGTACATCTCTCTCTACAAACTTTGACATGAATAGTCTATTTTTTTGATAGTTTATCTAATAAAGCTTTGGAAGGGATGCACTAGAAGCAATATATGATTTTATATCTGTACAATCTTTTTTGCTCTTTTGGTGGTTAAAGCTGCCCTCTTACAAAAGCATTTCATCCAACATCCAGTCAAGGGTATCCCTTTTAACTCTAACACAGTCAGGCAGCTGCTGTCTTAAAATGCAAGTTTTAAAACCATCTGCTATCAGTGACATCTGCCCGTGTTCCAATTGCTAAATGCTCTTCCTTTTTATCCTGGAACGATGCTGCTTTCTCTCACCTATTTCAGAAATATATCATACAAGCCTGGCAATATTGGAAGAGTTTCCCATTCATTTCTATGGCAAACCCACAGAAACCCGTGGATAATGTCACTGTTTGGCAGCTGGCTTTGCGTATTTACATATATATGGATGGATGGATTTTCTTTTCAGTGTTAATTTGAAAAGGAATTCAGAGGACTGACACACAGAACTTTGGTACTAGTTTAAATTGTTGAAGCAAAATAAAATAGCAATCTAGGTTATTCTTTAGAGCAAAAATGACCATCAATGAGTCAATAAACCTGGTCACAGTTTGGTCTATGCAGTCTCTTTGGAAACAGCGTTGTTCCATAGATGAAACTGTGACACACTTCTGTAAACAACTAGCGAACTGCTTTGCCAGTGTTGCACTGCACTGTAATATAGTGCAAAATACATTTCTTTCACAGGGCTTCTGCTGGTATAACCTCTCAAAATTTGTGGAATCAATTTAGTGCAACAATGTTAGTATAAAAAAACACGTAAACCACTGAAAGAAGAGAAATAAATGTTCTCAAATATTGTAGATCAGAGCATTTCCATATCATATTATGAATGAAGAAGAAAAATCCAATGAACAACTAAAAGAAGGAAAAAGCAGTGAAAAACTAGTATCTTTATTTTGATTGAACTAACGGTCATGGTTCAAAAACATTTGTATCATATACGATGAATGATTTGCCATTGAAGCATTTTGCCTTACAAAACAGCTGAAAAATTAAACTGTCCAAATCATGAGTATATCACACAGCAAAGATGATCAAAAGCTGTGATGTCCAGATCTGCCTGTGAAAACTATTGAGGAGGTTATTTACTGGCGTATCTCATACTTTCACTATTCAATTTTCCAACTTGCTCTACCTTTTTAAGAACTTTCTTCTGCTTATTAATTCACAAACTGAAGTTAAGAGGCAGTATATTCTTCCTACTCTTCCCCAGTGTGTCTCACCTCACATTTCAAATATTGCAGAGGTGAGTAAAGTATAGAAATATTTTCAAAAAGAAACAGGTTTTGCCTAAATTTAGACTTTAAAAGGACTCTTGAGTATTTTACCTATATTATAAATTAAAACTCCTACTTTGTTGACCTGACAAAAGTAAATTATGATCAAGTCAAGAAAAGAAGAATTCATAGCAGGAAAGATTAAAGACCTCTGAGTGGGAGATGTACTAATGGCCTTTACAGTAATGCAGCATCAAGAAACATAATTCCAAAGAGCTTTCCACAATTCTTTTAATATTTCTTTTTCTTTATCATAGCATAATACCTGGCTTGACAACAGAAATGTCAACAGTTAGGGCTCTATTCTTCAAATCGTCATGCTCTATTAACACTGTTTTTCTGTGGGATTTACCCTGTCAAAGAAGGAATCACCAAGGAGTAAGGTCTATGGTTGTCTTATTCACTAAATCCCTCTTCTCAGTGATGCACAAATGACTAAATACTTTTAGTGCCACTGCAAGACAGAAAGTTAAAATGGGTCAGTCTCAGGTTAGGGCAATAGGAGGATTGTCCTGCACATGCCAGATGTTTTATATGCAAAAGAAACACAAAAATCTCAGGTGCTTCAACAAAAAAAGCACATAAGGAATAAGTGCTTGAGGGCAGCTCTTCCTGCCATTGTCTTATTCAGGGGGATTTGACTATGTGCAATTGCACACCACAAACACACACACACTTGTATTATGTGTACTTCTGATGCATGAGTGTTGTTCTTCCAGTTCTTTCTAGGATGCACAGCTGTGCTTTGCTACTGTTCTTCCCTCTGGAGTAATTCAAGGTGTACCTGAAGCCTAGGAGAGGAATAAGATGTGAGCCCTTAGAAGGTCACTGCCAAGGCCCATTGCCCTGTGGCTTCCCTGGAGCTGCACCAGCTCTGCGTTTCCACACAGCTACACACCTTGCCCGCATGCAGTGTAAGGCTTATAAGGAAACCTGCTATGACACTGTATACTACTGAGTAGAATTTGGATATTAGCAAAGTGAGGGCTGAGGTTAGGTATCTTATGTGCTGGACTTCAAAAGGGTGGAGGGAGGCTATTTTTGCTGGTAAGCTGAAAGTATCTCTCTTTTTTGTCACGCCCTGCACCTCTAGCATTTGGACTGGCTACTCAGGCTGAGAACTTCATTTGCTCCACAGTGCACATAGTCTGTGGGGGGAAAAAAAATCACAGGAGGAGTCCAATTAGGAGGGGCTTACTTTCAGTGTAGAATTGTTTCATAGAATGACCTCTCCAGTGCTGAACAAATATGGGCTTTCTAAAATGAAGTGGGAAGTTTTACTACAGTTCTTTGACTGAATTGCATGGCATCGTGTTTGGACAGAGGCTCTTTTGCTGCCTCAAATAATTATTAATTGTATTTATAAATGTGGGGAAGAATGCAAAATGCAAATGTCCACCTGTGGGGTAAAACCTGTGTGTAAGCAGCTACATGTGAAGATGGCTTTCTTTGATAAATAATTACTGTTACTTATAGCTGTATTTTCTCCTATAAAAGCTCTAGGACATAACTCTGAGCATAGCACCCACTTAAAAGTTACTCCCTTTCTATTTCAATCCTTTTTAATTTCTCATCCTTCAAAATACTCCTTCTACTTAAAATATTTCTTGTGATGGATTCTAGGATTTAATAGCTACATGAAGGCTTTAAAGATGAATTTTTGGTCACTCAATTTACCCTACAAACTAGTGGTAAGATTCTCTTTAGTATGAAGGTGGTAAGACTCTGGAATAAATTGCCCAGAGGGTTTGTGGATGTCCCATCCCTGGAGGTGTTCAAGGCCAGGTTTGATGAGGCCTTGAGCAACCTAGTCTAGTTGAGAGGCACCCCTGCCCATGGCGGGGAGGTTGGATTGGATGAAATCTGAGGTCCCTTCCAGCCTAAGCCATTCTATGAATCTGTGATTCCTTACATCAGTTTTATACTGAAAAAATGCTGAGCAACAGTCAAATAAAGTGCTTCCTGTTTTGTACAAGTAAGGAGCAAATTGGACCAGCTATTTAGATGCTGAGATACATCTTAAGGAGAATATATTGGAATAAATGGAGAGATTTTTAATAAGAGAAGAGGGGGTGCACTTAATAGAAAGGGCATATTGAGACCCTGACTGTGGCTAATGTGCATAAAAAATTCAGCCTGTCAGATCCTCACTTTTCTAATTCAGTAATCTAAATAATTTATTTGACATTTTAGCTCAAGATGACCTTTCTTGGGAAAAAATTACTGTTTTAAACTTTTAGCAAGTGCAACCACTGCAGAGGATTGCTGTTGAAGTCTGCATTTTCCCAAATGAGTAAAGGTTAATCTTGTACAGCTCAAACACATTTCTGACCCTTTTAAACAAGTTCACAAAAAGTCATTTATTTTTTTAAATATAATTTCAATTATATTGCAATATTTGTGTTAAACGAGCTTCCTCTCCTCCTCCCTTTTTATTTCTGTTGCTCAGAAGCCATTTCCCACGTGTTCAGACCAATTTAGGCAAAGGACTTGTTTTGAATGAATAAAGGTACCATTCTACCAAATGTTACTTATAAGGAAAGTTCCATAAATCAAGTGAAAATACATGGTAGATTAATAGGTGAGTAGGTTAAAACAGCCACTAGTAATAGCAAGAAAATGACTGTCCAGAGGTTCACAGTTCCCAGATTGGTCACTTGACTCAAGTAATCAGCCTCAGAGCTACGCCACAAAAAATGATCATGTCTGTCCCTGGATTCTCTTCCTCTAACTAAAACAATCCCATATTTTGCAGAGGGCATTTCAGTGGTTCTGCTAAAGGACATTTAGTGTAATTTTACTTTGCTATTTCTGATAATTTATCTAACTTTCCGACAGGTCACTAAAAAAATCTTTCAATGTAAGGATTAATATACCCCCAATTGTACATAATAAAGGCTATAATTCTCTCAGGGTGTTCAGGTGACTTTATAGGGGTACATTATTTATTATTGAAAATGTGAATTTGCTAGAATGGCTGAAACACCACAAAGGCTTCAGAGTCTGTGCAGAAGCTGCAGTGCAGCTGCCAGCTACTACAGGACCTAAGTAAGTAGCTATCAAGGAAATAGGTGACCAGCCACTTGTGAGATAAAAATGCAGGGGGTAGTGTTGTCTTCAAACTGGATTTTTTTCACCATGTTAATTTTTTTCCTCATAATTTGCATCATTTGTGTGGTTCCATATCATCGTGTTACTCTCAGTGTGCAACTGGAAAAACTTCAGCGTAGTCAATATGAAGCCAGTGTAAGTTTGGTATAAGAGGAGAAGCAGTGCACTTGTCTGTGCTGTGATATTCTCTCCTCGTGCCTTCACTGATGTCAGTTAGTGCTTTCTTTTCTGACATAACAGTGGGGGTTTGATCTGATACGCCTTCGCATACCAGTCAAAAACTGCTATAAAAACAGGGAGCTGAATGATCGGTGAGGCTTATGCTCCTAATGCATTTCAGCAGTTTTAAAATCCAATGTAAGTGTAATCAGCCTCTTAAAGGCTTTCAGTATTATTAACTCTTAATTAACAGCAGTGGGATTATCTACCTTTCAGATAGTGTTAGAATTGCAGACAAAACTTAGTTTGCAAGAGTTTATTAGATCAGGTGTGATACTATGTGGAAAACTCTGTATAACTTCCAGGGACAGCTTGTCACTGGAGGCAGCATGGCTCTTCTTGTACCACACAGGGATAAAACTAGTGAACCCTTTCCCTCTTGGAACCAAGTTAAAGCATGGGAATTCAGACTGTGTTGCTGTTCCTCACATTCTAGTAACTGGAAGCATAGGGCAAAGCCACCCCAACACAGTACAGGGCGAGTTTATAATAGCTTTAGCTGACTCATTAACAGTTAGAACATTGCACATGAATATATTACTTTTGCTCCATTAACCAGTAAAATGGAGACTGGACTCACGTGGGAGCTATCCATATTCACTTAAGGCATGCCCACTGGCTACTTTAAGGCATTAAAGTTTACAGAAGATGACCTAACATTACTGAATAGGCAGCATTTAATGCATTACTTGTGTTTTTCTATCCAGTGTGCTTTTTTGCGTCACTCAGCCTTCTCAAGGAGATGACCAGAGATCATAGCCTTGTGAAGTGAAACATTACTGGGCTGTAGTTTGTGCAGTTAAAGAAGTGAGACCTGGATGGTTTTCACTTTTTGCAAAGTATAAAATGTCATGGCAGAATAGGAGTATTAAAGCTCACAACAGTATTAGCCAATGATCACTCTACGGTTAAACTTCTCCAATATAGAAAAGGTTTTGTTTCTCAGCCTTTTATTGTTTAACTGCCATAAGCCAAGAATTTACAAAATACTGCTTTGGATACCTCCATTTTTTATTATTCTGCCTGAGAACTGTTAAAAATGAGTTGACTTTGAGTAAATTAAATTGGACTAATAGGATTAAATTGAGAATTCAAAACTGGACATGTTGAAAATGTAAACTATTACGAACTAAAAAATGCTGTCAGCACTTCACTGGGTAGAGCTAACAAAAGGAAATGTGAGCAATAAGCTGCATGCACTGCCATTTGAATTTTATTGCTATTTGGCATGATTGCAAAGCTAGTGGCTGTGTGAAAAAGCACTGGTATACTGACATTGGAGAGACAGGAATCCTGCTCCCTTCCCAAGAATGTTCTGAAGGTGATGACATTACTAGTTACTAGTCCTGGCTACTTGTCCTGTTCACCAAGTACTAGTTCTGCATCTTCATTTCTGTCCATAACTAGTAGGATGTGGACAAGGTTTATCTTTGAAATTATTTGTTCATTATTTTTAATTTTAGAAATGCATTTTTGACTCATGATTGAAATATGAAGTAGCTCTGTTCAGAGAATACCTTGAGAAGAGAGAGAGACTACTCAATTATTCTCTAAGCTCTGGCAGGGTTTTTTTGTTATGTAAATTATTGTCCTGTAGCCCATAGGCTGAGACAACTGCCAGATTTTAATGACTTCTAAGGAACTCGAGTCTGGATGTGAGTTAGTAATCTGAAGATGAAATGTTTGTTCCTCCCATTAATGGTTCTCTATAACGTGTAGATTTTCTATGCTGTAAACTTGTTGCTGTTGCATGAAGTACTGAGGCTGGGGAAAGTCATCGTGATAAAATGGTAATGAAGTTATGTTTAAATCTTCATGTTTTCATCCTCATTATGTAAATTACATGTCTCAAAACTGTCTACTTATCAGTTATAAGTTTGGCTGGTGCTCACGCGACTTTTCTTGAAATGTGTTTCTAAACATTTTTTTTTAAATTGATTTTTTTTTTTTACCCTTATTTATTTCCTATGCATCTGTGTTGTCCGTGAGTTAAGTAAAAATGTCTTAGGGCTTTGGTGGTGATGTGGCAGATGGTGGTGTGTGTTCTAAAGTTATTTAATAGCTATCTCAGTAGTCTTCACAGGGAAATACATGGAGAAAAAAATACTGAGGTACAGAAAGACTGGCCTGCTGTGCTTTTGGATACTGATGTTGAAGGGCATGTTGTGGTATTCCTATCTCCAATTCACTTAGCTGTGCAACCAAATGTATTGAGGAAGATGTCATTATTCCTCATGTTCATTTTCAACATGCAGTGAAAATACAGAATTCTCAACTGACCAACCATTAGTTCCCATGTAGTTTTGGGACCTTTTCCCTTTCCTTAAAGCAGTTAATAAGAAATGCTGATAAAGGCATTTGTCAATTCAAGGGAGCAAGAAGAAACTGTTACCAGGTGGCAGCCAAACTCATGCAAGGGAAGCTAACAAATGTATTTCTTCCCATCGCTTAAGAGAACTTACTAAATTTTGCTTGTGATTTGGTGGAATTTGTCTCACCCATTGACACTGCTTTACTTGAATTCCTAATGCGAATGCAGTTTTCTCCCTGACGCTTCTCTGGCCTACATAGCAGGACAGGATACAGTCCAGGTTGTAACAGGGACACCATGTATTTTTGAACATCAGTGAAAATGTCTATTGTTCCTTAAGTGTAGGGCAGATATATGACCTTACATTTGAGAGCTGTATAGTGCTTGAAGCTCTGGCATGAAGAACTGTAGAATTCACACAATACATTGCTATCTACTGCTCCTCAGCTCATTTGGTTAAGGTCAAGAAGCTGCTTGTAAACACACAGTATGATTTCCTAAAAAGGCATCTTGTTCTTTATCCCACTGAGTGGCACTGTGACACAAAAAGGTCAACCGCAGTGACCATTAAACGAGCAGCTACTTAAGACAGTGAAAAGCAAAACTGTTTTCCAGATGCAGCTGGGAAAAGGCTAGAACCCAGAACTCTGAACACTCCTGATGTCTAGGAAACACAGGGTCTTAATCAGATGCTGAATCCCAGCAGTGTGGTTTGAGCTATGCATCACATGGCTGCATTTCCGCTTCAAACACCTTATCAGGTTAATACTGCATGGTATTAAAAATGCAGTTCTTTGTTAAAATGGTCATAAAAGTGCTAGGGGTCAGAAAATCGTATGAGATCCAAGTTTGTCTTATGACTCTATTTCCTCTAATGTGAAAATGCAACAAAAGAACATAATATTGTTAAATTTCTTGTTGCTGGGTTGTTTTTTTAAAACCATAGTAAAACTAAATTTGTGGCTCAAGTTACCAGGATATTCACAGGTAATGTGTTTGCAGAGTAGAATAGGGACATTCTTACATCTGTGCTTTTCATTGTCCAAAAGGACTGTCATAGCATCTCTACTTGGTACGCTAATGTGAGGCGAGGTGGAGGGGATCTTAGTAGTGATCTAATTCTTACAAATGATCTAAAATATGAGTCCTCTCACACAGCCCAAATTTAGGTGGTTACCCAGCTACCTTGTCTACCAGCCAACAATGGAGACTCAGTGAAGAGTACCCAATTTATAATTTCCAGGGGAGTTTCTGAGTAAGAACCCATCCCTTTCAGTAACAATAGAGTATGATTATAGCCAGCCAACAGCCTGCTAACCTAAATGCTTAAAATCTGTTTAACTGCTCGAGGTTGTAGTCTAAAACTTTTGTAGGTTTACAAAAGTAGGTTTAATTAACTACTACAAGTTGTAGTTAAAAGTTTTGCCTCTCTGATGCTCACAGGAGTCCATAGGTCTGTATTGTCACTAAAGAAACAGGAATTGTTGAATATTTGCTGTTTCTGACCTATGATGGATGATAGTGGTTGTTAATTTTCTGTTACGACCATCACAGCTTGAGACTGTGGTGCTCAAAACATTGACCTCAAGCCCTGCCTGAAAGTTATTTACAATATACTTACACCTCTGCACACTGAAGTCTCAAAACCCAATTTTGTACCAGAAGGCTGAGTTGCACTTCTGTACAGGAAAGAAAAAATCGGTTTGGGTTTCAACCTCTAAGTGGAATTACTCAAAATGTGTGAGATGTGGAATGAACTGTCATCTATATAAAATAAACAGATACTGTAGGGATAATCAGAGAAGAGAACTTAAGGTCTTTTACCTCTACAGCATGTTCAAGTTCAGTCTGTACTAGAGGCCCTACCAAGTTACTATAAACTGTTGGCTTCCTGGTAAGATGTGTGAAATAAATCTGGTGACCTCTGTCCAGTTTACGCTGACAAATAAATATTCCTTTTCCATGGAACTCATACAAATATTAGGTACTAATTGGCATCCTTCTTGGAAATCTCCTTGTGGTACAGGACTGGAAAAAGCTGGACTGTCTAACAATACCTGAAAAGTGCTTGCTCCATTTCTAGCCATCTTGATAGGAGTCTCTCTCTGTGGAAGATGCAAGCAACACAGTGCCTAAGTTTTCTCTCCGCAGGGATATCAATCTGGCCCTTTTCAAAGCTACTCAGCTTTTAATTCCTTTCTTGTATGCCAAGTACATTTCAGGCTCCATGTTCAAATGTAGATGCTCTGGCTGGAAATATTTCATTCTTTCCTGGGAATTTTTTATTATTTCCCTGTCATCACTACTCCTCCTTTCTTATTTAATGAAAGAGTGTGGTGGGACATATAGGTTCATGTGAAGTTAATCTTAAGGCTGAAGTAAATTTTTGGCCTAAAATTCACTTCTAAGAGAGAAACACAAGAAATAATATCTTCACTTTGGCTCAGATGTCTGCTTGGGCTTTTGTGCAGATGGAATAAATTATTCACTAATTTACTTGTAATCAGACTCTTTGACCTGCTATTTGATGGGTAGCCCAGCAGGTAAAGAAAACCACAGAGATGGAGCATTGCATTCAAACTTAAAACAGGTAAGAGACCAAAAATGAGAATGATCACATGATTTCTATTAAATTGAAAAGGCTAGCATTCCATTGTGCTATACTTTCCAAATGCCATTAAAACCAGTTACGATGCAAAATTAAAATAGCTGTCACCTGCATCTAGCTGATGTTAACTCACTTCCTTTGCAGTTTACTGAGTGGGAAAGGAAATCCAGGAAGGTGAAAATTTTTAGATAGTGATTGCTAGGGAGAGCAAAATCAAAAAAATACATACATATGCACCCATACACACTTATACCTTCATTTCTCCCCACCCTTATATAGCTGCTTGATTTCATTTGAGAGACGGAATTGCCTTTAGAGTATAAAGCAGCCAAAGTTTTTAACCATGAGTTGCAGCAAGCCAAAGACATTTCTGAAAAAGCTTCACTGGTCATCTTGTTCAGGCCCTCCCAAAAACTCACCTATCTTCAAAGCACTGTGTATTTGCAGTGCATCATTTCCTCTGAAGAAACAAAAAAAAAAAAAAGCAAAGCACAAGAATTAGGTGAAAACAACCAATGAACCAAAGATTTGACACACATTTAGAGAAGGCAGTTTTCACCTGAGGACAATAGACAGAGGTTTTAGGCTGCAGGCATTCAGCCTATTTTCTGTTATTCGTAAAGAAACAGTAATATTTCTATTCCACCCTGCAAGCTGCTTCTCAGCACAGCACTCTTCCCTCCCCACATCAGTCACACTTTGCTTAAAAATAATTCACTGTGTTTTGCTGTTTTATTTTATTTTCCCAGACAGAAAATGTACTGTTATTCTGTAAATGTTTTCTTGCTGTCATACTTCGCAGACGATTTTCTTCCTATTTTTGGAGGCCTGAATCTGCCTTTGGTCACAGTATTTGCTCCTCTATGGTCACCTCTGAGAAGATTAACCCTTTCATTAAAAAAGCTTGGCCAGGGTCAAACTACTGCCTGGCTCTGGACTCTTACATCCCTTTGATCTCCCAGCTATGGAGAAATTATTAGCAAATTCTAAGCCTTCCCATGTGATTTGTTTTTGTAAATTTGTAGAAATTATTCCTAATCCTATTACGTGGCCGAGGGCAAACCTGCATTAAATATATGAGACTTTTTGTTATGTGGCAGATGGATAATAAAGGAATGCTGAATGCAGCCCATTCCAAGTTATGGGAATCTGGACACTTCATCAGCATTCACTTAATCCTCTGCCATGGCCTACGCCTTTGATGAATGCTCTCATTTATGACCACTGATGCCACTCACTTAATTTCAGAGAAGAAAAATAATACCTAGCTGTTAATGTGAATATTTGAGTTTATGGCTGTACAATGAATAATTGTGACATTATCAAGGGAACATCTTCTTATACATTATTCACTTGTGTAGACCACATTAACCAGAGAGAGGAAACTTGCAGTTTTGCATCTTCCATCTTCTTTGGAAGGTAGACACCATGCAGACAAAAGTCAGTGTCTTAACCCAAATTCTAGCTGACAGTCCGTATCAGCCCTCACTATATTTTGCTCATTGTGGTGCCAATCTCCTATCTCACCAATGACATTTTTTCAAAGAAAGAGTGGATTTCCTAGAGACTCTACCCCATGCAACTTCCATGGCTTTTTATTGAATAGGAAAATGTACCCCTCCTTTTTGCTTTAATACTGTTGCCATGTAGTATGTCTGTAAATTTAAGCTGAAAATTAAGACAGCACACAGTTTTCATTTGTACTTTATAAAAATATGCATCCTGTAATATTCTTTTCATGCATTTAAAAAGAATACTAAAATTCGTAAATAAAACCAGAATTCATAAAATTAAATCTTCAGATTTTCTCATGTATCAGCTTACAGCTTTCACACTCAGAATCACAATTATTAAGGTATGGAAAACATGAACTTGTTTTGTAGAAATCTGTGTTTTCTGAGGTAGGTGGGTTTTTTTAAGGATGTTTATACTATATCTGATCTCTCCTCACGTTTCCTTATTTCACTGGAGAGAAAATGTGATTACATTCCTAGTGTAAATATTATTTTTAATTGGAAACACTTCCACATTTTAAAGTGCATTTATTTACTTTTCTGACTATACAGCAATATTTAAGAGTAGGAGTTTGCTGTTTTTATCCTCCTTTTCTGCAAGTGTAGTAATTTTAGTTGGTATTTAATGGTCCTAAAATTCTAAAAGTAGAACCCTGCTGTCCCTTTTGCTTTGCATTTATAAAATTCAGAGGTAAATTGAAGTTCTGGTAAATCAGCAGTGTGAGAAACGTGTCTGGATTTAGTAAACTGTAATAAAAAAAAACAGTTAAACATCTTTCCCTGGTGGGAGTTTTCACACACTGTAACTAATTTGCTGGAATCAACTAGAATATTCAACAAGAATAAAAATATGCAGCTTATTTATTTATAGTATGTTTATTGATCATTACTATGAAATGTAGTATAGCAGCCTATCAGGACACCCTGCAGTGACTGCTTCAAAATGAATACGGATAGGCGTGCTGTGTAGAGTAGTTGCTTCAGTTGTCCTCTTCCATACTGTCACCCAATTTAAGGCACATGCCGTACAAGGCACATGCCAGCTTCTGCACACAGGTTTTAGCTTGTACTTGCTGTATGTAGCAAGGTGCCTGTCAGAACGTGGAGCACTGTCCAGGTGGACGGTTTTATTTGAAAATGGGATTGTAATACCTTGTGCAGTGTGTCTATTTAATTATAATGATCCAAGATCTATTTTTTAAAGTAGGAAGAAATGCAGACTGTTCTGTGATTGTGAAATGATACAATGATGAAAGATTACAACTTAATTGACTTCAGGGAGAGCAAGACATGGCCTTAATTTAACATCATAATGTGCTGAGCTAAATTATTCTCACCCGGCTGCATCTCTATGCTGATTTTAAATGCTTCTGCTTTTTCCCCCAAGAATCACTAATCTAAATATTTCTTCCTAGTCACATTATTATTTCTAAAATATTCTATTTCCTGTTAACCAATGTGTTTGGTAAAAAAAAAAAAAAGAAAAAAAAAAAGAATAGAAAGTCGGGCATAGATTTACAAAAGTAGAAGACAAGAATACAAAGCCTGTTAACATTGGGTCAAAATTTCCGATCCATCCTTTGGTGAAAATCTCCATAATTCCAGTCAGATATTTTGCTTTAAATAAATAGCCAAAAAATTGACCTCCCCCTGAAAATTATCGTGTAAACTATAGTAGAAATTTAGTTGAAGGCAATCTAAACTGAAATACAGAAACTAAAAGACAAAAAATACACATGGATAGATATTAAACATATATATCTATGTACACACATAGATAAATAGCTACCGAGGTGTTTAGATTCATTCCTTGGTATAAGTAATGGGCAACTAAAGGAATCCAGATTGGATCAACTTTTGGAACATCCTCAAACTGTATGAAGTTTGAGAACTAGAGTCACAATATATATTCCTCACCAGCATGATGTCAGTGGGAATGTTTAACATTTACCTACGGTGTGGCCAACGTACTTTGGCAGTCAACTTTGCAAAATCATCCTTTATTACTATAATAAGAATATAAAGGCTTCATTATACGTGATATATGATCAGTGTCAGGGGATTACTTACTATAGCAGTTAAGGCTTTACGGGACAGTCAGCCAGTGGTCAAATTCCCTGTTTGCTATTAAGTATAGATCAGTCTACAATCATGCTGTTAAATGTAAAATGTGTAAAATGTCTCTCATAAACTCTATACAGGAGATGATTATAAAAGAGATCAGGGCAGTATAAATATTTTTATTGTTGTTGTTTACTAGCATTAGGGCTGACAGCTAGAACATTTTAATTTTCAGAAAGTGTAGTGGGGATTACATTCTTCTTTACAAGCTAGTTGATACAGACTGGTAAGTTGTTCACTGAGTTTTTCCTTAACTTTTTAAGGTTTCTCTTACATGGCCTCTTAGGATAATTTTAAATTAGTCTAAACAAAGCCCTCACTGAATGAAATATTACTGTTAAACAATGCATTCTTTTCATATCTGGCATGAGAAGGTAATGAAATCACACTGGTGATGTGACTCCTATCTTGCAAGAAGAGGAGCTTGCTTGAGTATAAAGCATAAGAAGGAAGGGTGGGCTGCAAAACCAAGAGAAACCTCATCAGCCAAGGCACCGTCTGCTTAGTACTGGGCACTGAAAGCAAAGCAAAGATGGCCTCTGGCCCACCACTGTGGGTTTCGTGATCTCAGAGTAATCCTCCAAACTCAGAGACTGAAAATATGCTTTTACTGGAAAGTGAGACACACTTACAGCTTCTTTTTCATGAGTTGGTTTTCCGGTGTGATTGTCTTTGATATACACATGATATACAGCATATATCATGTGTGATAAATTGTCCCTTGCTGCAATGTTGCCTTGCTAAAATATGATAAAAAAGCTCTGAACAATATTTACAAATAGTTCAAGTGTCACAACAATACACTCACCACTCAGCCTTCCTTCGATTTTGCTGTAATAAGATTTTGTAATATAGGATATCACTTTAAGTATTATGAAAGTATTCTTTATAAAGAAAGGTAATTGGGGAAATATCCCTAAAATCTGCATCAAAATAATTTTGCAGATTCTACAATCACAGCTCTCAGAAAAAGCAACCACAATCTCTCTTGTCTAAGAGGAATCATCTGGGTCTGTGCTGTTGTTGCTTATCTTTCTTTTTCTCCCATGTAAGTAGTTAATTTACTCAAAAATCTCAAAACTCAGCTACTGCCACTCTTAAAAAATATAAAAATTTTAAAAATTGCTATCTATTAATTTGAGTTGTGCTGTGGGAAGGAACAGCAACCTTACTTTCCCATTCAGAATAAACTTCAATCCTGTACACCAAGCGTTAAATTCTGCTGCCTGTTACATGAGTGTAAAGCTGGTGTAATTCCACTGCCACCGAAGGAAGCCATTCAAATCTACATCAATTCAAAAGAAGGAAGAACCAGATCTTCCCCTGAGCATTTGAAAATTACTCCAATATATTAATGAATACTTCTCTTGCATCCAACTTTATGTTTTTAAGATCTTCCTTAGGGAAGGTAAGAAAGGCACTCAAAAACAAGCTAAGCCTATTTTTTTCCTATCCACCTTTATCTTTATTTCTTCTTTTTAATGGAGTGTGGAATATGCCTGCTATATTTGTCACTCACAAGGGCCTGTTTCACCCACTGGTATCAATGAGTGATGTGGGGGTGAATTTAGCTTAGTTAGTTTTGTTTTAGCGGGTAACTATAGCTGTCGATCCACACCACTTAGGTCTTGACAGAAACACAATCATGTTATATGGGTATATACAGAAGAAGTAGTTAAAGTATATTAGAAAACATATACACTGAAGTGGATCATTTTTTTCAGTCTAAAAAATCAAGGCATGAGCTGAAAGCTGTTTCTCTGTTTGGAGCTTGCTGTTACTTGGTTAACTAAAAGGAAATATGGTGTAATCTAGAGAACTCGTGCTCCACCTCCCAAACACATTGTCCTGTTTTCTACAAAAATGGATCTATAGATTCAGTGACTTCTTGAACCCTTTCTCTCATGCTGAAAGTAGTGCTTGTGAAAAGAAAAGCCAGACCACACCAGTGTCAGGATCTCACGTCTGACACTGCCAAAATGCATTACATTCTAACTGCATTTTTAGCATAGCAACTGGGGATAATATAGTCAGGTGAAATCTAAACTAATTTACCCCACCGTCAAAATTCTTCCAAAGACCAATCTGCATTTTCATATTAATAGCAATGCTTAGACCTGCTGCCCTGCTACTGCGAAGCTCATATACCAAGGAGCAAAGACCTGTAACAGTCATTTTGTCTTAGAAATTAGGTGTACAAGAAGGTTTACATGCAGTTAGCAGAACTTTTCAGAAGGAAATAGCCCTTTTACTTAATAGGGAACACACAGAAAATGCCCAGTGAATTCCAGGGCAGAGTGCTTGTTCAGAAGACCTACAAAGCAAGCTGGGAAGGAAGGGAACTTGTGGGTCCCTGTTTAGTATTAAATTTTCAGTCTTGATGTGATTGCATTATTTTATCTCTGTGAATTTAGCGCATTTGATATAGTGTTATAGCCTAATAAATGTAACAATAAATATCACATTTGTATTCAACTTCAGAGGTCTCCTTCCCTCCCTCACACCAGCAGCAATGGGTCTGATCTTATAAGGGTCTGACTGTAAATAATCTGGTTAAATACAAGGTTACTGATGCACTGACAATATAGAGTGTCACAGACGCTGTGGTAAGATTCAAGCCCCCAGATATATCTCCTTGCCTCAGTCAAAGCAGATGTATTTGATTTTGAAAAAGCAATGCGTAATCTATTTTCGTTTGTTCAATAAAGGAACTGTATATTTACCATATCTTTAGGGATTACTTTTTATTGTTTTCAAGGAAATAATTTAAATACTTACAAATTGTTGGATGACATTCCCTTGTACATTTTTAAATATGATGTGCAGGGAAAATATTTCTAGTTCTAATCTTTTTATTTAGAATAGAAAAGCTATGCGTAATCTAGGAGATGAAATATGATATCTTTATTAAAGTGGCACATGCTAGCTCTATTACACTTACAGGTCTGCCAGTATATCCATTAAGGAATCCATTTTTCAGACTTTTAACACTTGTCTGTATTCATACTGGAGTGAAACTTGGCACTCAGGTTTATAGCCTAGGAGCAATTTGTGCTGCTATTTACAAATGTCTCTTGGTATTCATTTAAAAAAATGTTTTTCTATTAAATGCCTGAAAACCATTTGGTTATTTAAAATGCAAATGGGAGCGATATTAAAAAGAGCACTGTTGACTGTTCTGAGCATCCCATGTAGTCTGATAATACTTTTGCCATATGAAGTTTATCATATAAAACCATTTTGGAATGATCTGGAAGTTAGGAGAAGGGGCATTTTTTTGAGGTGAGAGAGTTTATATGCCCCTGACAGAGCTGCTTCTGTTTATCATTTAGCTAATGCACACTTCCAAAATTATGTAAGCCCTCATTTACATTGTAATGCTCCAAAGGTCCTTATACTCCGGCAAATATCAAGCTTTGGGAAAAAAGCCCTATATATGATTTTATGTAATTCAGTGGTTAATTTTAGCACTGAATCTATCAGTCTCTCATTGTAGCATAGTGCTGTTTATTTTTGTTATTTTTAGGGTTTTTTTTCTTAAAACAAGTAGATCATTCTACCTCAGTATGCCATTTTACCTTGTTAAACTGTGGTAAAGAGAGCAGATCCAACTTAAGTCCAGTCGTATCTTCCACTGTCTCACTGTTTGAATGTAAATTTACAGGGATTTAATTCAAATATACTTCTGCTTCTTTGTTTATACATTATCATTTCTATTTGCTCTTTAGATAGAAGTTCAGTTCTTCTGAAATGAAAATAACTATCGCCATTTTATTCTGAAAAAAAGGGTTTTATCCTCAATTGATGTGAGTCAGCAGCCCTGTTGACTTTGTACTTTTTACATCAGCTGAGAGATTACCCTCCACTCATAATAAATACATAAAAAGTTCTTAAATAATTTGAGAAAAGTTGGAAACATAGTATCTATAAACCATTGATGTCAAACCTCATCATAAATAAAGATCTTATTCCTAATTCCTCATTTAAATTACTTTTTTGACAATAAATTAATTTAAGATGATGAATAGAACTTTAATAACTCCTTATCAGACTAGGTTTCTTAATTATGTGTAAAATACTGTTGTCTGAGGTGGGAGCACTGAAGAAAATGCTGTAAATAGAAGAAATCCGAAGTCAAGTTTTCTTTATATCTTCAAGTCATTTCAGATTTTAGGAGCTGAAAAAAGCCCCATCAAGCTCCATTTAGACTTAAGGAATAATTCCTTAAAGCAGTTTGGTAAACAAAATGATTCAGAGCATAGATTTTTTTGTTCAGTTTTGTAGTTTCTGTTCCTCAGTTGTGAAAAGTGTATAGGTTTTTTTTAAAGACTGTACTTTTCACTTCTGCAAACCTAATTTTTAGTCTTGGGTTCTGAAAAATCAGAGGCTATTTAGAATACAATAAAGAATAAAAATGTGATCAATTGTAAGAAGTATTTCTGTTAAGTCTGAACAAAGTGTGAATCTGAATTGCAGCCCCAAGTATTTAAATAAGCTATTACAAAAGGAGTGCTAGGAACCATTATATTGCATGATTTCTTGTGAATAATAGAAATGCTCTCTATCAGGTATTTTTACTTAAATGCAATAAATGTTTGAGAGAGATGGTGTTCATCTATTGTAACCTTTCACGCCACTGCTGTTGGTATTGTTATAACTTCATCTATTAAAAATATGCTTTCAAGCTATTAAAAATACTCTAAAACTTAGAAAGAAGAGTAGTTTTAACCACCATACATTAGTACCTCCATCTTTTGGTAGTGTGTCATTTATGCTTTAATGACATCAGTGTAGCATTTCAGCATTCTTATACTGAAAATGCCTGTCATATACAAACAACATTATGGCACTTTTCGTATAATATGCCTATAGTAGTGCTATTATTTAATGGTGTGCTTTTATATTGCTCAAGTAAGTTTTTAAGGATAAATGTGCCTACATCATCTACTAGTCCTGGGGCTAGTAAATGGGATTACTTGCTGTTAATCAGATCAGCAGGCTTTCATCTCTAGTTATGATGGTCCTGATCCAGTATCACTGAAGGAGAAAGAAGTGTCACATTTATGAGTTTAATTAAGCAATCTCTGAGTCCCAGTTCATCAAAACTCCTGTTTATGTCTGGAGTTTTTTGCTGGTGGGACACACTCATGTGCTGCAAGAGTTTGGCAGAATGGGGCTGAGTTTGCTCAATTGTCATTTTGGAACATGGGTCTGTTCTCTATTTGGGCTTAATTCTACCTGGTATCCGCAATCCTCATGCCCTTGTCCGAGGAACAACCTAATTAATTATTTTCCTAGATTTTAAAAGTTAAATTTAGGAAATCTTTCCTGTATGACCACACTGCGGTCAAGGTGCTGCTTAGTCACAGGTCAGAATCTCACACAAGTGGGGATCAGCCAAGAAACAAAGTAAGGAAATATATTTGTTCCCGAGCATGTGGAGCGGTGTTGCAAAGCCATGTGTGCCATTGCTGTTTCCATGCAGCAGTACTGCATGAAATTGCAGTAACATTGTATATTAAGGTACAGTTTATTGACTTTAGTGAGATCTATTATCCCAAATACATGGCTGTTTCCTGTTCGTGCAACATGACCAATGCTTATGAATTGATGGAGGAATATTTCTTTTACTTAGAGTAATTTGTTCTAAATGGCAGAAATACCCGAAGTGTTTTCTTCTTGGAAAATAGGCCAGCAGAAAGATCTGGGTTTTATGCTTTAGTAGTGAGAAAGGCAAAAAATACACATTGTCTCTACTAATGGGCACTTCATTTAGAATAATATTTTCTGATCTAAGATACAGTTTTATGAAAGTGTTTTTTAATACTGCATTACACACTTTTGAAAGTGTTTATAATACTGGGGCTTTTAAAATTTTTCAGTATGTCTTCTCTTTCATATTCTGTAAAGTCATGGTTTACATATTCTTTTGACTATGTATGAGTTTTCTCACTGAAACCACAAACAAACAGGCTTTCCAGATAAAACATGAGATACATTCTCTAGGCTCACATAACCAGTAGATATCCTCTTCAAAAAGTAAATACTTGAATAAAAGCTCTCTGAGAGGATAAAAAATATTAATTACCATTAAAATATCTAATAAATTACATTTTTAAGATACTCAATATGAAAAAATCTTGAATTTAAATTGACTGGATGCATAAGGAGTCTTGGGGCCATAGTGAAATCTGAGAAACGGGGGATAGGTGAATGTATCACATCACAAGGGAATGTATCCTTTAATAATGACATCAGTTTCAGATCCACTAATGTAGTTCGAGTGCTGTAGGTTATTTAACTCCCTGGACCAAGCTTTCAAATCCTTGGTGTTCTTTTTGGGAATGACATGGCACGGTCTTGGGAAAATGGAGCCCTTTTAATTCTGCTGACTTCCATCACAGTTGGTATCCACCACTTCCAGGTCGATCTTGGTGTCTGCTGTGGGAATCCTTGTCACAATGTTAGTTACGCAAATGTCTGCTCACACCTCATGCCTGCAGCTGATCTGCTTTGCTCTACAGACTCTTCCATTCTTAAAAGAAAGTCTTGAATCTGTGGCTCTAGCTAGACATTAAATCTTACATGGTTTTAACAAGGAGTATTAATTCGGGTATGTTTTCACCAATTCTAGGGTAATTAACTTTTATAAACTAGTGGATGATAACTCACTTGTTAGCAAACAGAAAACCTCTTTTGTTCTTCATTCAGCCACGGTAAGAAATAATGTTATATACATTTGGAAGTAGATGCTTCAACTGAGATGTGAAGATTCCCAGCGTCTCAGAGTCATGATCCGATGACACTCGGGAGTAGTTGCTAACTACACATGCAACAAAAGCAATAGCAGTTTTGATAGATATAAACCCCCATTTTACCTTCAGACATTGTTACTGGTCTTTAAACTGAACCAGGTGGGATATTCAGGCAAATAGAAGCCCTTCAGCTAACCTGCATTGTTCAAAACACATCTCTGTGTGTATTTGGAAGTCTCTCTTATTTTGCTGCTGAGGCAGCCACAAAATGTCAAGATAATCTTAATTTATCCATTAAAAATGTAGGCCCATATTTAAGAGTCATCAGCAATAAAGGAAAATATACTGAATCATTTCAAGTGCATGCTAATCATTTAATGTAATAAATGGAGCAACTCTAATTATCTCCTGAGGAAATGATTTCACACTAAAACAATGGAAATGAAGAGGTTACTTTGGGAGCATTATACACAGCTGAAAATTACTCATGTGAATCTACAGAATATTTCAAATAAATAGAAAGGATTGCTTATGCCTTTTCGGTAATCATTTAATGCTACGAGAGAAACACTAAACGATGGTAAAGATATTTAGTAATTTGCACTCAGCCAGTGAGGCTTTCACAGGTACTGTTATACAACCAAACACTGTTCCTTTCCACCGAGACACTCTTTAGCACAAGATCAATGTCGTAACTACAGGTTCATAATGCAGAATAGTTGAACACTGAACACAAAAAAGGAATTTATATGTCTTTTATATTTGTTAATTCCAGTCTGCATTAGCATTTATAGTTTTGTAACTGAGAATATCTGCGAGCCTTCCCTTGAGGTCTCTGGGATTCTTTGTTTTTAAAAGGATAAATAAAAATCTTTCTGATTTTTTTTTTTCCCAAAAAAAACCTAAATCCCAGGAAAGCCTATTTTGGAAATTCAGCACATTTTTAGCTAACAAAGAAGAAATGAAAAGCAAACTTTTGAATAACATGTAAAGATTTCTTAGGGAGTGGGGTTAAAATTGAGTTTAATGATTCAGTCCATTCCCTCCAAGGGAACTGATTTCACTGCAAGCTAAAATGTTTTGTTAAATTATGTACTTCAGTTGCTTGGGTGTTATGTCTCTCTTGGAGAAGCACATGAAATGAGCACTATCCTCCTAGGCATTTTAAAAACACATCCACATTAAATAGAATATATATACAGTGGTTGAGCATACAGTCTTTTTAAACTAGATAACAAAATGATTTTGACTTGTTTTAAAATCTTTTTCCTTAAATGGCTCTAAAGCTAAGACTAAAAGATAGATAATATGGACTGAAAATTTCCCCCCTTGCTTTCAGTTTTGTAGAGAATAGCACATTATAGGTACTTTCCTTTGTGCAAGAATCACATCAAACGCCAGGAAAAATACAGCTGTTTTGGCTACATATTTAACAGCATGCTTTCCAGAACCATCAATTTGTCTTTATTAATACATCAAGTGCGGTTTGTTTAAAATGTTTGTCCATTCCACTGCCACACTACTACAGATATTATTAGCTTATACTTATTACTAAAATTGGGTAAGATGGAATGGAATACAGTTCTTCTACGGAGTGAGAGATATGACCTAGTTCAAGACAAATTAGTGCACGGTGATTCTAAAAGCATGAACAGACAACTGCAACTTTTTGAAGGTCTGCTTTTATTCGGCAGCTGACACAAGTATTTCACAAGAGACTAGACAATTGTTTTTATCATAAGATTACCGTTCATCATGTACAAGAAAACAATTGTTATCAGGTATGAACTTAATTGGAATCAACTGTAGCAGTCTTTACAGGAATTTACTGAAATGTCTGCCATTCAGAGCTGGCTTACCATAATATTCTCTATGGAATAGTTGACCACAGGATTCTCATTCACAAACAGCCAGGTTAAACAGTTAAATGCTAGCAAATCCTGCATAGCCCTGTGGGAAATTTCACTTTAATCCCGAACTTATAAGAGGACAATCAAAGCCCAAAGCCTGAGTAACAAATCTGATCCTCTGTTGCAATCTGTGTCCTCATGGGAAGGAGAGAGATGCTCCCTGTACAAGCCTGAGATGGATAAATACCTAAATGATGAGATAGATGGGGAATGCAGAAGAAGCGTCTGGCTTCAGCCATTCGCTTCCAATTTCACATTACATTGTGAAAGGCAATTCTTGTGCAGCTCGGGAACAGCCAGTCCTGATTACTATAAGTTGAAGTGTGGCTTAAGGAATGATTAATGACAGTGTCAGGAGAAAACAAAGCACAATGAGAGTTATCTCTAATCCACCTGCTTGCAGATGCTATAGTAAGGGAATGAAAATGGCCCCGGTGAGCCCTGATAATAAAAAAATCAAAATAGAAAGGTGCAAAGCTGTAGATATGTATTAATCTGATATATAAAAACTAGGTCTTAGCTTGAATAAAGCATTAGGCATGAATGGAGCCCCATAGGTGATAGATATTAGAGCATAGTGGACTTCACATTGTCTGTATTTTTTAAATCAAACAGAACTGTTCCCTTCAGTATTGCCTTTGACATTAATAGGTTGGTATTTGAAAAGTCACAGTTCACTAGATGAGCAGGCTTGTGAGTTCAAGCTCATTAAACAAAACCTCTTTTTGTTGTTTAAAAAAAGAGTGACACCATACCACCACCTTGTGGCCTGGCGATGCAGAAGCCCAAGGAGTGGAGCGTCAGCTGTTCCCACTTCCAAACAAGCTACAGGCAGATAAAACGTAATTACAACATCTCCTTTCTGTTTGAAACACAAACAGCTTACAGGCTTCTTCAGCTAGCACAGTGCATCGGAAAGGCACCTAGGCCCTTTCAAAGGATTCTCGGTTAGCTTTCCAGCTGTCCCAGGTAGGTTTGCTCTGTGTCAAGACTGCAGCTCTTGCAGAAGTAAGAGGGTCACTGATCACAGCTATGACTGAATATGCACATTATGGTAGTTCCCTTCAGCTGGATTGCAGCTGCTCAGCTTCTCTCCCTTCCTGATCTATCCATCTTCCTAAACTTCATGGCCGCTGGGAAATCTTGTACAAGCTGCGTAGTGAGCTGAGACCTGGGAAGATTCACGACATGGAGCTCTGAAACACCCTTTCTCACTGCTTGGTGCTCTGTGGTATTCATCAGACAGGGTACGTCTCTCCAGATGCATTAACAGTGACAGTATGCTGTCTGGTATAAATTACAGTGTGCACATATGAACTACTTGCTTGCTTTGCAGGATTCATCTACTGAAAAGTAGATTTTACATTGTTCTAGAGAGAATGCCCCTGTGTCTTTTCATGAGTTACAATTGTTGAAATTCAAGGCACACCATAAGGTTTCCTAAAACACCAAAGCTACCCAGGAATCTAAACTTTTTTACTCTCCTTGGGACATAGGTCTCACCTGAGTCATCAAAGATACTTCAATTTTTAACCATCACCATGCATGTCAGGAATATATACTGAAACAGAATACTTCCTGAGACCTCATTCTGCATCAGGTTTAAAGCTCTTGCCTCTTGTTGTCAACAGGGAGGAATTATTTGGGCCCCACTGAGTTCAGAAGCAACAGTCTCACTGATATAACTGGGTCAGGTTTTCATCCCAGTGGTTTTCTCCCCTCCTTTTTCTTACTATTACCAGCAACAAGTTAAATGTTAATTTATATTTCATGGAAGTATTTTAATATTGAAAAATCTAATGAAGATTTAGCACTCAGTTTTTAATGAGGCTGACATAACTGTCGAAAGAAAGCAAATACATTATTTTAATTAATATCAATTCATAAGTGCTCCTGATTTATATATTAAACAAAAAAGAAAAGAAAAAAAGAAAGTGTCTTGTCATATACTACAATTTATTCTCTATTCAACCATCATTTACTCAGAACATTTCTTTTCTTTCTTTTTTTTTTTTTAAATGTGAGGGGTATGATGGAAGCTGCCATATAGAGTTGTACAGCTGTTGCATATGCTATAAGTACTGTGATCACATCACCCTTATTTTCTGATGACGTGCTTCAGACCGGTTCTATCCATGTGTCTTTGTCTCCACCTGACACCTCCTGCTATCATAATAATCACGCTGTATGGTTTAAAGCTTAAAGCTTTTGTATACTGTATTTTCTTAATAACACCAGGGAGCCAGACAGCTTCTGCGCTAGAATGGTGCATTGTTACAGGCAGCAAAGGGCCTCCGTTGAAAAATTTTTGATCAAGGTATTGAAACCAACAAAAATCAGGAGTGTTACAGCTGAAGTTTTGATTAGTCCATTTTATAATCTGACCAAAAAAAAAAAAAAAGGAGATCTGGACACATGTTTGGATCCTGATCTTTTGTCCAGGCATTAGGTTTTGTGGTATTTAGTCAAGGTAAAGTTTGGAGTGGAATAGTGGTTATGAATGTATTTAGAAATGTTTTTACCTGTGTAACAGAGCAGAACAGGGGAATAATTTAAGCAAGAGAAAGTAATGTTGTAACTATGATGTATTATATAGTCATGAAAGATGTTTAGTGAAAATTTGAAAAGTACTGTCAGCACCATTAGACAGACATTTCTCTGTGAAGATGCAATAAATAGGTTGAAGATCTCTTTCAGCTAAATGCAAAAGCATTTAAGGGTTAACTTCTGTGCTAGCATCACAGCATTGAAAATACAAAGGTACCATTGTCAAATGTTTGTCTGAGCTGCTTTTATACCTGTGTCATACTCCTCCATGCTTCTCTGTTTTCCTCTTCTTTCCAACCAAATGTTTCATTCCCTTCAACCTCATCCTCCCTTCCCAAGACGCTACTTTCTCTCTCGATCCTGAGCAGCCCTCAGGAACCTGAAAGGTTTCCTTTAAAAGACTGCATTGAGCTTTCAAATGTCTCCTCACAAGGATACTACCTTAGGATGAAATTCTGGTCTTGATGCATGCTCTATTTTAGGTCTGTCTTCCCACTTTCTTTACAAAGTGTGCACCCAGGGATTTTCAAGAAGGATTCTGTTCTGAACGTACACTTCCTGAAAAACATTGAATCCTTGCATCACACCCTGTAAGAGTTAGAGGCAGCAGAGATTTACAGACCTAGCACAAAATGTATTTTAACAGAAGCTCTGAATCCTGTTATGTGGTATTAAAGGCAAGGGATGAGAAAGGGTAGAGGATTAGAAGATCAAACCCCTAAAAAGGGGGTTCAGATAGATTTTGGACACCTGACAGAGATTTAAACTTCCTCTTTCCAAGATGTTTTTGTGCAAGCAGATTAATCTCTGAGCTGCTAGGAGTGATGTCTTCTTTTATTCAGAAAGCTCCTTAACTATTATTTCAAAAGATTTTGCATGAGTATTCTTTCTGGCTAAAACTCATTCCATCCTCCAAAGTCCAAAACCAGCCAAAAGCAAGAATGAATGATTTACAAAGGGCAGCTGGCCTGGTTCTTGAAAAACCAAACTAAACTCTTGGCTCCAACCCTCCTTTAAGTTACTAGGTCCAAAGCTAAGCCCTGCAGGTGAAAATTATTCCTACATCTGTATTGCATATCTGCCTAAATTCACCATCTTCTACTGTATGTGGCCCTTGGGTAAGGTATTCTTTTTCCATTCACTTCCTATCCCTAGATTAGATAGTGCTGTTGAGTCAAGCACAGTTACTTGTGATAATATGCTTGAAGAGTGGGTGAATACTGCATGTCGCCACAGAGGACACTCGGATTAGCACCTGATGGGGAATTTAAAATAGAGTATGCTAAAATAGAGCTACACTCACTTCCTGTAGAACAAAGTAGCACCCAAATTACTTGCTTGTGTGTGATTATGGAGTCTTTGTTGGACTTAGGCTGCGTACATGAAAGCTGCAATGTAGCAGTGTGGTAGTAAGCCATGGATTCACTAAAGTCACTACTATAGGGACCCTTTTCAGACAGGAGATAATATGGTACCTTGTCTTTCATTAAAAAATTCTAGCAGCTGATGTGAGGTAATGCTGAGATCCCTATTTAAATTCCGTGGTAGAACTGTTATTTAAAATGACCTGCATATATTTTCAGTATATCGCATAGTGACTTTTAAGCTGTCTCCTTTGACATATGCTAACCTACAGCAAAATAAATACTTCTCTGTATAACTTAGCTAGATAGCATAATACCAACTTCAGTTGTAGTTACCTTAATTAACAGTAATTCCAGTCATTTATGTGGACGCTGCTCCTGCTGTGACTGCGTAAAACAATAATAAAGAGCCCTGCACACATGTGGAAATGGGATCATTCCTCACTGTTCAGTAGGTGTTGAAACTCAGCGCACTTCAATTCTAATTTGAGTGCTTGTTCTCTATATTTTGAGGTTGCCTGTACAACTGTTCATGACAAAGTGTGTGCCACTGCAGTACAGCGTTCAGAATTCCTGTGGAAGTATCCCAACACCAACATCTGGTCCATATGCAGTTTACATGATTTTCTTTAGCAGTACATATACAACATGTACAGCAATCATCAATGAAGTGTCAGTTCAGTATAAGGCCTGGTATACTCCTCAAGGGAATTACCTACACCAGTATAAACACATTTATGCTGATAACTCAGGCCATGCTGTAGCCCTTTGTGTGTTCAGAACATTTAAAAGAAGCCTCATTTTTATGGAGTATATTGAGGTGCATAGTCTGGAAAAGAAGCAGAAACAGAGCATAAGATGAGGGTAGCTTGGATGCATTTAGCATCTGCAAACAAAAATCAGCGTTCACTCAGATAAATAGATTTCCATGTGATGGTCCTTCCTCCTCTCTTTGTTAAGCATGAAGCTTTTTTCCTTTCCTTTCCTTTTCTTTTTTTCTTTCTTTTTTTGTTTTTTTTTTTTTCTAAAGCTAGTGGTAGATCTGCTCCTGGCAGTATGTTATGTTCAACCATTAGTTTA